>JAOBYE010530748.1:0-12906 GCA_025403585.1 Parazoanthus swiftii
AATGAGTATTCTCAGTCACCAAAACACCAAATACACAAATAATTCATTTACAACGGTTTTTACGGCAGTTTTTTTTTTAAAAAGTGGAATGTGGTGACCGGTCAACATGACCGGCAAATAAAAAAAAGTTTCTTCAGTTAAGTCACCATTCTGGCCAGACATTGTGTGTTGACCGGCCGTTATTTTGAGCCCTGACAAGCCCTAAGTGATCATCAACGTTCTCTTGTTTTTTCAAAAATACAAACAACCTCAACAGTCAATTTTTATGAGGAAAACAAAGCTTACTACTGTATGAAGAAGAAAATCTTAAGATAAACAAAAGTATATACCGTATTTGACCGAGTAAGTGCCCATTCCCCGCGTGCAATAAATCGGGTGAAAGTTTTGGGGTGGTCACTTAGACGAGCATGGGTGCTTTCACAGTAAGTTTCAAATGGTAATTTGCAAAATAATAGCCCTTTTCGAACTTGAACAAACACACAATTTGACCTTCAACAGGAGATTTTCACAGTTTCTGTTTCATTCTCACACGCTTTCTGCAGACACCGTTTTCAACACGTTGTTTTCGTTATCCCCGGTGCTATGTTCATGTGAAGAAGGAATATTGCTTCGTAATTTTACGATCAACCACAGAACGCTATGCAGATTTTTTGCAACGCGATAGGTAACACAGACTAGAATGATAAGTTAGCGGTCGAGACAATTTGACAAGTTAAAGTTTTTCGATCTTTTGTTTACCACAGATTGTCTCTTTCGGTCTATTGACCGCGGATTTATTACTGATTGATTTCCTTAAATGCAATCATTTGTTCTTTGGATATTATTTCTGTCGTATCATCTACAAGAAGGGAATATCTGGTGGCTGCATTTGCACGGTTGACTACTATGGTTTCGAGCAGTTGTCCCAAACACCTATTTTTTCCAGCTGCCAAGTCTTCCTCGCCCTCACTTTCAGATGTACATGGCTGTTGGCCTTTGATCCTTTTTCTTGCAACTGTCAGACCTTGCCCTTGGTCTTGAATGATTTGTTTTTGGCCTTGCAGTGGTTGCAGTAATAGACTGCTCATCAGACTCAGCATGGCCATAAACAACAATGAAAATCAAATCGAATAAACACATTTATGTTAGTCAAGAGTTATGTGTTCTTGCTATATATGTATAAAATATAATGATCATGCAAATGTAGTTTCAAGTTGCATATCGAAAGAGATTTGTACGAAAAGAACGAAAACAAGTGTACGTGAAATAAGAATTACAACCATTTTTTTTCAAAATCCAAAAACAGGAAAAGGCATAAATTTTGAATATCTAAATACAAACTTTTTTGTAATCGATCCTGACTTGACGATTCCATTAGTTCACACGCGTCAGTGATCACAATGACCGAGACACACATTTTTTAATTTTAACTGGAACAATGCTATAAGTGTAAAATTGTTAACACAAGGATGCAGCTTATGCCATAAGGTTTCAATTGTTCTGCAACTGTAAAAATATCAACAGTTGTCTGTGTAGTGGAGCTACATGTACCTTATAATAGAAATATAATACAAGATATAAGATATCTTGCAACACTTCAGGCCTAGAAATTAAGATTTTCAGGCACTAGCAACAAAATGCTAGTGAAAATCCTCACTAACAAAAAGTCCCAGGTAAGTGAGTAGTGCTAGCAAAACCAATATCCCTGGAACGTATGTTCTTTTTGCCTTTCATCATCATCATCATCGACCCTTAGCGCCATGAGGCGCATAAGACACGTACAAATGTTCTCCACCTCCCTCTGTGTCTTGCTAGGTTTTCAAGTTCGCTCCACGATTTTCCCAAAGCCTTTAGTTCTTGCTCTGTAGATCTTTGCCATGTGGCTTTGGTCTTAAAGGGCATATCCTTTAACTCCTCATGTGCATTCATATCTACAACATCCGCATCACCACAATGGAAACAGATGGGCTCAAACTTGACGGTGATACCTGAGCACTCGGTCTTTTACCCTCTAATAATTTTTACAAATTATGAGGGTAAAAGCCTGAAGGCTAGTCAACCTGTTGCTCTCTTCCATCAAAACGTCGAACACCGATGGTGTTGGCGTATTGGCGCAAAAGGAAAAAAAGAATTTCACCACTATCATCACACTCTATTAGAGCTGCAATTCTTTTCTGCTTTGCATAATTCACATTGACATTGATGAGTGGCTCTTGAAACGACTACAAGGAGAAATTTGATGTTTTTTTTAAAATACAGTGGAACCCCGCTATAACGAAGACCCCGTTATAAAGAACAACATTTGAAAGCCCTGCAGATTTACAGTAAAATATGTTGAAACTAACCCCGCTATAACGAAATCCCCGCTATAACGAAAGATTTTTACGGTCCCAACGCACAATTTACCTCGCTATAGCGAATATTTTGTCCTGTCGCTCGCTCGCAGTCAGTAACAACGACAGATTTGAGTGTAGTGTAGAATTCACAGCTTGCTTTATTCCGGTTTTGTCAACACGCGACAGAAGATAAACGCTGTACAGATAAACAGTCAACAAATCCTTTAATCCTTATGGTGAAGAGACAGCAACCTTTCAGTCAACGGCTTATTATGTCATAGACATTGGCGTTATACAGTATTTCGACATCAATTTTTGTTAACTTCTGCTCTATCTTTGTCTCTTATTGTTTCTATTAACTTCTTCACTTTCGAAGGCTTCTTGTGATAAAACGAATATGTAGCCGGAATTTCTAGTCCAATGCCCTTGTCTTTAATCTTTAATTATAATAATCACCTTTAGCATGTGCTAATCGGGTGATGGGGGATCAGCGGTCAAGTACATTTTACACACAATATAAAGAGATATATAATAATAATAATAAATAAATAATATATAAATAAATAAATAGCGAACGATCGGACAGTAATGACATAATGTTAGTTGTTGGTAAGGCTAGAACGGAAGGAAGGTTTTTTGAAGTTGGCAAGAGATCTTCAAGTTTCATTCAGCTTAAGGACCGATGTTTTTAAGTTTCTTTTTGATGGCAAAGGCAGGAAACACAGGGGTTGGCAGTATTTAGAAGCTTGCCATTTTCCCTGCACATATTTTCCTGAAGGCTGGGATAAGTGTTTAGATGTCCATGGTGATGGGGTACAAATACCGTACCCAGCCATGGTTCAGTCTTTCCTTTCCTGGTCTCCGGTAAAATATGTCCACGGAAAACATGCACCTGTCAAGGCAAGGAGATGCTATCAGGAGAGGGCCACTTTCAAATGCAACAAAGTTGCTGGAAGTATGTAGAAAGTGACTCTGTTCTGATAGCAGAGGAGAAAACAAAACAGTCAGCTTTTTTATAATGGCTAGTAAGATTATTTTTGTTTAACTTGGGTCTTGTTAAACTTCAAACTTTAGAAATATCAAACAACCAAAAATGTTATAGTATAAATTAAAGTGTTGAGCCATTACCAGTAATATTTTTCTGTTATTGTTTTCTCTAGTGTTCCGTTCAAGTGTCTGCTGCTTTAGCCATAACATGATTTAGGTTTGTGGTTTCTAATATCAGGGTGGTAAAGGGTTTATTTCATGATCTGTTGTTGGGGTACAAACAAGACCTTGATTGATGATGTGACCATAACAAAAACCATGATTGTTGATGTGAGAGGAAGATAAATTTACCATGATTTGATGAGATGCACAAAGTGTTACATGTATGGCGAGCTGTTTAACAGCCTAAAAAATTTCATGGTCCATTAGCTATGACCTACATGTACCAGTGCCTTTACCACTTTGTACTATTTAATGTTTGTTAATTTTTTCTTGTCATGTGTTGTTGGTTTCAGGTTTGGTTTTCTTGATTATTCAGTAGCACAAAAAGAAGCTTTTAAATATTTGAATATTTTCAAAACGATATTAGCAATACATTATAGCTTCTCAGTAAATGAACAAACTGGTCATGAAAAGCAATATTATTTTTATTCATTGTAGTGATCACTGGAAGATTTCTTGTTTAGGTCAATTAACCGAAAATTATACCATGGCTCTGGTTAAGCCAGTACTATAAATTTATATGTTCTTTAAGATGGAGCTATGAAATACTGTATAAAAACAAAGACGTACACTTTTATCTACACATATTTTAATTCAATGTCGTAATCAAATCATAGACAAAAATTACAAATTCATGAATGTGTACTGTACACTTGATCTGTGAATCTAGGGTTAGTCCATTTACTGGAACCATGGGTATATTATTTGGTCTTTAATATCATGATGCTTACAGCCACCCAGAACTGGGTAAGTTGTTAATGGCGGATTGTATGCAACCCGTGTGCATAGCACCATCACAAGATAAGGAAAGAAAGTGGCAGATATCAGATAGAACAAGCCAGAGACAGTCTGTACCACAAAAGGAGAAAGACTTGAAACACTTACCACAGCAGACAGAAAAGCAAGCAAGAAAGACAAAAAAAGGGAAAAAAAGCAGAAGTCAGGAAGGTTATACTGACAACTTTCTCTCCATTTGCTTGCATGGAAACAGTCTGACATTTTTTGATACAAAATACACTGAAACATGTTGAAAGACAATGTATGGACACATGGATGGAGGAATTCAGTTGGTTACAATAGATATTGTTAGGAAGTGGGACAGTCTAGATTGCATGCATACTTGTAATCATTATACTGCAGGTACACTTTTATTTGGAGTTGGATGCATATATTTTTGCATTTTCCAAGAATCACAAAAAAGTTAACATTACACTCTGAAACAGGCTTAGCTAGTGTTAGATAACACCATTGTTACCTTGGATTCAACTAGTTTGTGTTTTAAATAACAGTTGAAACTGCAACTCATGTGTAGAAATTGTTAGAGTTAGAGGATTTCTATTATCTGTAAACAACTTTGATTTTAAAAAATCTTCACAAGATACTTTAGTTCATTTTATTTTTAATTACATCTTGTTTTTATAATAAAACCAAGAAATGGTATTCTCTGTAACATAGTATTACAAGAGCCAGTCTATTTCACACTGTTATAGCATTTACAAACTGTAATGTTAGTTCAGATTACAATATGATTGGTTAACTGACATGAAGCTTGCAGATCGCTATTTGGCTTATATTTAGCTGCTTTTAGCAAATCAACGAGCTCATTCCTCTTCTTTCCAGAATAATTTTTGTTCCAAGTTTCCTGAGTTCTTTTTTCAGTTGAGCCACTGTCATTCCCTCAAAAACTTTGGCTGTTTCTTTGGCAGCTTGTGGGAGCAAGTTTTCCCGAACTTCAAGGCTGATTCTCTGTCGCTTCAGCCTAGATTCTCTAATACCACTATCCCAGTAGTTGGTGTTTGACTTCTTATACTTCCGTGTGGTCCTGAAGTTGTCCTAGCCTGTGCTCAGTCCGAAGCACGTCAGCAGGACTGTCCCAGTTATTAGAGTGTCTGAGAACAGTCCTTCTGGCATCATCATTATTCTTCTCAACACCCGTATTTGTTTAGTCAAAAAGGTCAGTCTATTTGCATGAGACTTTTATTAAGGGAGGGTAAAAGTATTCCACTGGGTACACTCTAGTTTAGTGCAATATTTGTTACCTGTAATGTATGTACATGCATATTGGATTTTGGGTGAAATATGCAAAAAAATATATAAAATGTACAGGTACTGTAGCTAGCTCCGTATTTCTTTAATTACTTAAATCAGAGACATGGATCACCGCTTTATGTTGTTTATGCAATGTCAGTCATAATGTTTTTTTCGTATACTGAGCTATTAAGTATTGTACACTACAGATTGACCAATAAAAACTTGCTGTTATTACAATGTATCATTTTTTAATTTGCCCACATTGATAAAAGTTGTTTCAAAATCGACATTCATACAAACCTGACGCTTGGTAAATTACCTTGTCCTGTGAATTGTTTGACATTTCCAAACGCTTTCATTGCATTTGGTACATGGTATGGCATAACATGCATATAGGGAGTGACATTGGCACGTTTATATCCCTTGCGACTGTCCCTCAACAAGCAGAAAAGGTCGATCCAATCTTTTGCCTGTAGAAATGTAGTTATTTAATGTTTAAAGTATTTTATTTTTTCTGTTTCTTATAATACCAGTCTCTTATTGACATAAATGTGAGTATTAAGTAACCCTATCCTTGTACTTCTCCATTTGTTTTGTAAGTAACTGATCTTTTCAAGTCCAAAATCAGTGGTGTCAAATTTTGTTTTTTATGACTACGTTACATCGAGGAAGGAAAGAAAAGATGGCCAATTGTGGTTTATAGTTGTGTTGCACTTACTTTTGCTGGAAAGGTGTTCACATGTTCAGGCTTCCACTCGTTAATGCTTGAAAAGTACAGATCTTTGAAGCCCTTTTGTGTAGAAAGAAGTTTGCAGTATTAGTACATGTCTGTGTAGTTCAGTGATACATACCGGTACATTAATTTTTAATGTTATAACATTTGTTTATTTTTGCAAGTACAGCTGTAGAGTCCACAATATGTCTCTTTGACTTTGAGTTTTTAAAATGTACACATCAATTTATTACTGTACAGTACATGCATAAGAAAGAGAGAAAAAGAAAACAGTGAGAGTCATTAAGCCCTTGCAAGTATCTGTTTTGAAGTTTGTGTATAGTCTATTTTTTGTACGTGTACCTCCCAAATTTTAAGCACTGTAGCTGAAGTAGCCGTTCTTAGGAGTACTGGCAACTGTGGTCCAAGTTTCTGAAGAAGCTCTTTCTTTTCTCTGCCCATTAGGCTGATCCAGTCATACAACCCAGAAGGCTTGCCATCTGCATCCTTCTTCTCCCAAAGATCAAAAGAAATGCCACAGTTTCTGATGGCCTTTAACAACCTGTTATGGTAGTATCAGATTGGTTGATTGCAGTTAATTAGACCATAGATGTTAGTTTGTAGCTGTGCCCTTATTCAGACTGAAAATATAATTTAATATCAAGCATCAAAAGCAGAACAAAAGCAGTTATACCAAAAACTAGGTTCAGCTTTCATAAATAGGGCATCTATATATTCTATAACCTGTAAATGAAAATGACATAAATAAGAGTGTGAAACATCAATATATTATTGATTTATTCATTTTAAGAGTATCTATTTTAAAATTGCATGTATCTACTTACTTGTCCAGATGTTGGTGCTTATTTTTGCCCTTTTGCGCCACCTGTTCTTCTTTATCCCATTCCATTACTTCCAAAATCACATTCTTAAGCAGCACATCACTGATACGAAGAAGCAGGTGCAGCTCATCAGCAATGATGTGGTCAAGTGGTATGTTGAGGAGAGGTTCATGAATAGAGCAGAAATTTTCCTGGCCTTTCTTTTTAGCTGCCTTTAGCCCTTCCAGTGTTCTAGCCAGTGGTGGTTTGTTGTAGTGGTCATCTGGTTTGCTCATATCATATCTGATAAAACAATGATAGTTTTTATAAACACTTCCTTCTAAAGACTATAATTGAAATACAGCTGCAGAATCTTCTTTGCAGGTATATGATCAGTAGCTGAATTTATTTCTTAAACATCAGTGCATTACCTGTCATTCTTGTGTATTTTGCACCATAGACATGCATAGTTTGATGTTGCCTGAGACAGCCCCATCACAAGAAGTAGAAACTGGCAAGAGATTTTAAAAATAATATTAAATTTATAATTAGATTAAGATTACAGTGTTACATCCTATATCATAGTGTTCATAATTTATATTTTTGTGTAATTTACTTAATATCTTATATGTATATATAAATATAAACTGGTTGTTTGGAATCTGTGAGCAAGAGTGCTTGATGCTTGTAAAAGCAGAGCTGGAGTGTAGTACGAGATGAAAATGAATTAGTATTTATGCATGTTTTCTCCAGTTTAAGTCAAATCTGTTTCATAATTTTTTCAAATAGTTTTACGAAATAACCTTTTTTTCTCAGAGGATCAGATTGATGTTGATTTTATATGTGTATATCCTCTTTAAATAGAGTGTCATTACTGTTATTTTTTAATTACTACTAGTATTAATATTTACTACTGTAAAAATACTGGTGGGTGAACCTTGCATATATATTTGTCGTCATTGTAACTAGACAACATATCAACTTCTAAAACATTATGACCTTGCCTTACTTCATTTTGATATTATTCTGTAGACCCCTTAAAAGCTAAAAGTTTATGCCAGATGCCATAATCTCTCATTTAAAAAAGCAATGATAGTCAATTGTGTATTTATAACAGTCTGCTATTGTGCTAAAAAATACAATTAAACTTTTTAAACAAAAGTAAAATATATTGCTAACATTATGCTATGTAACTTTAAGTTTTGGTTTGGATATGCTAGTTATAAGTACCTTGTAGTCACCACCAAGAAATAGCTCAACTGGCACTGCCTTGCCACGTCAATGCTTTCTTTTTCCTGGAGGTAATGTTGATCTCTGAAAACACCTCAGCAAAAGCTTCCTTTATGTGCTCATACTTTTCTGCCCCCTTGGCCACAGCAATTGTATGGTTTCCTAATTTGGGTTGTTATAGAAAAGTGTTGCCTTGTTCAGTTCAGTGCAAGTTCAGGGGAAAAAAAAAACAAAACTTAAGGTCGTTATGGCTAGTACTCATAGTACTGCACATCACTTTTTTTCAATTTGCGATACATAGTCAGTATTAGTGTATGTAGTATTTTAATTTCAGTTTTCAGAGCAAGCTACTGGGATTCAGTAAAGCATTTGTTGTTGGTACAAAGACATACAGTTGTATTACCTTGTGCTGACATCACAGTCTCCCCAGTTTGAAGGACAGAAAAGGATAACAGCTGAAAGTTGCTGAGCCGTGTCATTTTGGCTCCATCTCCACTAATCTTGACTTTTACTTTTTCCCAAGATTTCAACTTCCCTTCCTGGACCTTTATGCCAAATAAAAAAATCATACAAACTGTTGTTATTTGAAATACCATTACCCAAAAAACTATAATAAATACGAAAATGCATTTTTTTTTTAAAAAACTGTCATTGCTGTTGGGGTCCAATAAATGCTTGTAATTTAGACCAGTGAAAAACAACATACACCAACTAAGCAAACTTATAAATAAATTTAAAAATCCACTTTTGCTTTCTAGTTGGCTTGCATGGTGAAAAAAACTTTTTTGGCCAATTAGCAAAATCGTTTTAAAATAATTTAAATTGTTCTAAAATGTGTTGAGAATGGTTGGAGTTATTTTTCAATTAAGAATTTTTTTAAAATATGTGTTCTGAGTGTGCATTAAATGCAACTAAAGTGATTGTATAGTGTCAAAGGTTTATTTGTACTTGGAAGAATCAGAATCAAGCCTTGGGCTGTGTTTTTGTTGACGTTACTATTTTGAGCCGCGCCATATGTAACTGTTTCATTTTCATACCCCTCCTCACTCCCCATCCAGCGTCCAAGTTGTCAGTTTTTGCTTTTTCGTGTGACCTAGACTTTTTAAGTAGTTACTTCCCGCGCGCTATAATGTTCTGGGACTCCCATTTTGATATCTGTAGTTTTTGGCATAACTAAGAAATACCGCACATACCAACGATTTGATTTGTTCTGTTAGCATTTCCGTAAATGATCGCTGGGCTCCCACAGTATTTCCTGGCGTGGACGTGATGTGGCATGATTCGTTTAGGGAAGAACGGCATTCTTTAACAAGGTAATTTCTGGGTAAGGTTCGGCCCTCCCCGGTCATTGTTATCTCGTGGTAAAATTCGTCGCTGACGCAAAAACGATTTAGTAGGAACAGCACTTCTTCGACTTTTTTCTTCTCTTCTTCCGGGAGGTTGGCGTACTTTGATTGGGGGCCGATGGAATCGCTCTGCTCGGCTTCTGCCCTTTCTGAGGGTGGCTGAATTTTGGTAGATGTCGACGAAACCGGGGATTCCATGTCGTAGTGTTTGCCCTTTTCGTCGTGGAGTGTAATTCCTTCTAGCTCTAGACCAAACTGCTCCATGAAGAAAAGGGCCTTTTCAGCACGCGTCTGAAGCTGCTTTAATTTTCTGCGTTTTTGGTGCCTCTCTAGCTGTGGTACCTTCTTACCCTGGCAGTGTGCCATGAATACGCTTTCTGTTTCCAGTATTCGTGCCGATAATTTTTCGTTTTCATTTTCCAGATCTTTTTTTTTTCTTTTTCATAGGATCGTTTGGCCTCATCCAGCAGGTTGTTGTATAGGGTCTCGAGGGTTTCTTCCAGATTCGAGTATTTTGAATGCCACTCAGTCAGAGATACTTGCTGCTGGCGAACTGTTTCCTTTCAACTCCAAAGATGATTCTAGTTCACCTACCTGAAGAGAGAGTTTGTAAATTTTCTCCTTGAACAATGCTCTTTTGGATGAACTCCATCTCCTGTTTTTCAGATCTGTTGAGATCCTGGAAGCAGTTTTTCGAAGACGTTCTTCGATCGCTTTCGCAGCCTCAGAGTCGTCACTCTTCACCGACAGACAGTTTCCCGCGATAGACTTGTTAAACAGTTCAACAAATGTTGTCCCCTTTTTTGCCTGCATGGCCTTACTCCAGGAAAGTAACACAAAGTACGGGATTTCAACCCAACAAAAGGTCTCATTAGCTCGCGATTGTGCTCGAGCGTAGGAAAGATGATTGTTTGGCGAACAATCGGAAACTCGCAAAACAAACTCGGATTCTATATCTTGTGTTCTATCGGACATTCTTTAAGTATTTTTTGTAAATTGAAGCTGAAACTGGAGGTAAAAGAGGTCTGAATTAAAAAGAAACACGATCAAGAAGCTATGTCGACAGAAAAAATTCTAAATGTTTATAATCGTTTCCTAGCAACGAATATTTGTAGTCCAACCTGTGACCTCTATAGGGCTAACAAAAGCGCCAATATTGGTCCAGTACTGTTGTTACTAGTCGAATAGACTCCTGGGTATTCTGGCTAAAAGATGGCGGCGATAAGTCGGCAGAAACTGAATTGAAGTTTCTTGATGTAGCTTTCTGTGTGCGCGCCCTCAAATTATGTGTAAAGGAGCTTGTTTTGTCTGTTCTGCAGGTATTTGATATATTTTCGGTGATTTTTGCTTCGAAAAAGCAACATGTTCCACATAACTAACCGCTTCAACTTTTCAGCTATTTGGAGTTCAACACTTTGTAACTCAGATGGAATCGAAGCAAAACTTGTTGGAATTAAGGCAAAGAAGAAAATCTTTACTGAATATATGGAATTTCGCGTAAGTACACGCCGTCCTAAGACATTTGTATGGTATTCTGTTCATCTTTTCAAGCGTTTGAAGAGGTTAAGTAAAGCCACATCTTGCCGAAACTCCACTCAGCTTTACTATAAAAAATATTGACGAACAATAATGTAAGTTTCTTTAGAATCGAAGCAAAATTTTTACCACGTAACTGAAAAAGTAACGGACTAAGATAAAAATGTTTTTTATACAAATTGTCTTTATATTTTAAAATTTAACCGCCGTGAAGATACGCGAACAAACTGCGCATGCGTGCACCAAAATTCTGGCCATATTTCAGGGACCCAAACTCTACTTTACGGTGGAAGTGCACCCGCAGATTTAACGCAACAGTGCTGTGTTTGTTTACATTTCTGATGCTGTTATTGTTATTGTTTCTCCCCGCAGCTCATGAACACAGGGCTCTACAATGCTGCCGCCTAGCAGCCGAGGCCAAGAGGCCTCGGTTATAGACGGAAACGTTCGCCAGAGGGAATGCGTAGTCTACGCTAACACCCGAGTTCACCACACAATGCATATAACAACATGTAGCATACAGCATATTGCGCAGTAAAAACTTTGACTGAAGTCTTCGGTGTATGAAGTTATGTATTTCAGTGCTTTTAAGTATAAAAACATCTGCATGCAATAAAAAATGACATCCAAAAAAAGAGTTTTTGATTTCAGTTCTGGCTTAATCCTACAAAAGCTCCGCGTCGTTTAAAAAAATGTCAGATTAATGCACAATAACATTGTGAGAATCGTCGTAATCGTCAAAAGATATTGTATATTCTTTTGATGTTTTATCGAAGTTCACGATAGTAACCAAGAAACCACCCCTCCCATTTTGCATCCGAGTCTGTCGTCTCTACATTAAATCTTCTCCCAATGTAAGCAGAAGCTTGCACTGAAAAATAAAACTGCATGGGCAAAGTATTGTTATTAGCTGTGTGTAAACCCTTCCCACCCGACAGTATTAACTAAAGTGAGGTTATTTTATTCGTAGGAAGTGGGCCATGATATCCAGAAAACTTTGTTTTCCCCTTAAGAGCATCGAAGTTTTTAGGAAGAAGATCAAGCCTTTGACGGTTGATAAACTTGTACTGTGCTCGCCAAGTTAATACTTTTGGGTCAAACTCGTTATAGTTAATGACCTGTCCATCACATGTCCTCAAGTTTTTTTCCAAGCGTCAGAACATTTTGTAACAAATTTGACAGTGGATTTCAAAAGATAGGGAACTCCCATTTTTAAAAATAGTCGAAGCGATTGGTACAGGATAGTGTCACACGACGGAGTGGGGTGGGGTGAGGTGGGGGGCGTTTAGAGACATGCTTCCTTGGGTGCAAAGAGAAAATCAAGAACAATCGCTGTACGAGGTGAAAACTGTAAACATCGCTTATTTGACGTTGAAAGCGAGAACAATCTGCCGCTTTCGCCGTCCTATTCAAGGCTGAATTTGAAGATCACGATGCCCTTGAAGATCTGAAAGCAAGCGCTCAAGAAATCCTTTTCCACTCTTCCATTGGCACAGCATCAGCTGAAATAATCAACAGGAGAAATACAGCGACGTTGAGTTCAGCAATCAATCTTGCCATTCTCTAGCTACCGATTGTGACAGCATAACGCAACTTTTTAAAAGTTTTGACTTTATACAACCCTTTGCATTTTGTTGATACTAATACAACTATGATAAAAATGTGCACAATTTAGTTGTAATTGTTCTTACTTTAAGCTGTTTTGA
>JAOBYE010530859.1:0-12905 GCA_025403585.1 Parazoanthus swiftii
GTATTTTTTATAGTTCGTTTTGCAGCTGCACCACCCTTTTACAGGCGTACAGTACCAAGCTTTGAAGCATCTATTCCAAAAAGGAAAACTTAATGACACTCACAATTAGTGTGGAAATTTGTGAAAAGGGATCATCTTACAGGGCTGACAGTTAGAAATAAAATCAAAAAATTTGCAATTCAATGTACAAATATTCTTACTGCCCATCAAAATTCCAAGAACTTTAAATTATAAATGACATACATGTATACTTTTTGTCCAAACTGGTACATCCTGACTTATACCTTAAAACATTTTTTCTGACCTTGATGGCGATAAAATGCTTTCAATACGGAAAAAGTGGCTTTGGACTTACTTCTTGAGCCTGTAAATTCCAATCATGACAAGGACAATAAAAACGCAAGCACTGCAGATGATGATTGCAGCCATCACTCCGGCGGAATTGGAACTTGAAGCCGTGCCTACAATATTTGCCTCCATCACTGCTCCAGGTAACGCATCAACTCTCAGGCCGCTATCGATGGCCTTCATGGGGGCATGCTGTGGTTTTGCCTCATGTACCGACAAGACATTCAGTTCCACCTCCATCTTGTTACTTTCAAACCTACCATTCATGGTACACGCTTTTATCTGCAAGTTTTAACAAGGTTTTACTCATTATATGTGTAACATTTTATTATTACTATCGTTATTATTATTATTATTATTGTTATTATTATTATTAACATTATTATTGTTATTGTTATTATCATTATTGTTATTATTATTATTATTTATTATTATTGTTATTATTATTATCATTATCATCATTGTTACTATCATTATTGTTATTATTATTGTTATTATTATTGTTATTATATTAATATTATTATTATTATTATTATTATTATTATTATTATTATTATTATTATTATTATTATTATTGCAGATGATTTAGAGCGTCATGCATGATTTACAGGATTATGAGTTCTTGGAAAGCCAGGAATATGTCTTCAAGCTAAGGTAAAAATTAAACACAAGGGGTGGTTTCACTGGGAAACGTAAATATTATTATAGTGACAGAAATTTACAAGGTCAGTCTGTAGGTTTGTTTTTAAGACATTTGCTGTGGTTGGAAGGCAGGGAGAGCAAAAAAAATTAGACTCACACTCCCTTCTAGGCATAAAACTCAAAATTACAGCAGGGTCTTTGGTGAGGAGGCGACAGTCCACAACATCGACATTAGCCTACAAGTGTGAGAATTATTTTAAGTCCCCTGATAGAACATCAAAGACTTAGACCTTGGCTTACTAATGCCCCTATCATTAGATGGTGTGGTGAAAGAAGGTTGCCTAAAGTTCAACCCTCAAACAGGCCAGGGTTTGAACCCAAGGCCTTCCTGGTAAAATACTTTGCAAGTTTTCATTCAAAATAATTAAGTCTACTTTGTAGTTCTGCCATGAACAATAAAATTGCAACTGAGAATCTTTAGAATTCTTGAACAAAACAACTGTCATCACTTCATAGTGTATTACAATTAAGTTAATCAACCAGTCATTTACTTACAAAAAACTGATGGTGGAGTTTGCTGTTTGGCACAAGGTTAACATAGACCATATCTTGCAACACTTCTTTGTATGCTTGAGCATCAGCAATGCCACGGATTACAATGCCATCACTGCCATTATAAACCTTCATCTCGAATTTATCAAGAATGGTGCCATGATTGTCACTTTTGGGAAACATCAGGAATTCTCCTTTCTTCATGGCTGGTTTCACAGAAATCTCGACAGAATCAAGGTAAACTTTTGAATCTTTACATCCTGTTTGTCCAATTTTGAAATTGCGGCACACTGGAATACCAAGCCTTTTGATTCGATCAACAGAAGCTGTCAAGTTTTTGCATCCTTTTATCAGGATTTCTGGCCAAACTGCAGGTTTAACATCAATATTGACAGAGAAAGTGGGAAGAGGCCATTGACCAGACTTGGAAATGATTCTGACAACTCTATTTCCTGGTGTTGGAACCCCACACTTGTTCTTGTACTTGACTCTGCGAAGAATTCTGTGGAAGTCTTCTGGTTCTCCATTGCCAGTGATCCTAAGTGTATCAAAACCAGTGACATTCACATTGAAACCTTTGGGTAATGGTCCGTCAATGAAGATGTACTCTTTGCATGCTACGAAGCACTCCACTACCTGAAAGCAAAACATAAGTGGGAGTTTGCTTTTAGTACAAAGCTTGCAAATTTCAACGTCCAGAATGAAATACGCAAACAAAATATATTGTAGACAGGTTTGATAGGTTGTTAAGTGACCATAGGTCACTCAATTGTCCAGTTTATCTTTTCCAGGATCTTTTCAAATGTACCTAAATCACTGGTGATTCATCTAAGGTACACAAATGCACACTGTAGACATGATAAACAATCAAAACTCTCTCTAATACCAATCTGTTATTTCCAACAAGAAATCAACTAAAACTTTCCTACAAAACATGGTCAGTATGTTCTTATTCTGCATAAAAATTTTGCTCTCAGAAGACCAAGCAATTCTTATTACAATTTACAAATTCACGTCAATATCTGTGAATCATTATCAACTAGCTATGGTACTGTGTTGCTATGATTCAAAACTTTGATTCTTTAAACTGAAACCAAGATATCAGCAGATTATGATGCAACTTGCCAGAAAACTGTAATTACCTGTTCCTCCCCCTTAAATTTAGCAGAAACAACTTGTAGTACCACAGCTTCCAATTATAAATTATATGCTTTACCTGTTGTGTGGTGGCCTTCTTTGGTCTGATAGTCAATCCAGACAACTGGCCTTTAAAGTGATCAGTGTACTTGTGTTCCTTACCACACCAGTGAGCACCAATCACAAGGCGTGTCTTCAGGTTGGACTTGTGTAGAGGCCAGTTAGATGAGGTCTCTTGCGGCAGGTACAAGACACTATCTATGAACATTTGCACCTTGCAGCCACTCACAACCACAGTAATGTGATGCCACTTGTTGTCAAAGACTGGTGTCTTGAGATAGTGGAAATCGGACTTGCAGTACAGGTCACGCTTTGCATGTTTTGGTTCACGGCGATGTCTGAACTCCAGATGGTCGTTTCTTGTCATAAGTGCAAAGTGAATCCTGTTGAGTCGCTCCTTATCTGTGCTCGCAACAATGACTTGCTTCCCCTTGTATGGCTCTGTCTTCATCCAGGTACTGATCGTGAACTCCACCCCAAGATCTTGTGGTACAACGTGGCTGGGAACCTCAATTGCAGTTGTCTTGCCATCAAAGATGTATGCTGTATCATCTGGACAAAAAAATTAAGGTAAATCATAAATTAATGCCCCTCAGTTTGACACTGTTCACAAAAACACCATCAAAAAGAACTTTTAACTGCAGAAAGGAAATTTGCATGTTACATACTGTAAACCTCTGAACATAATTACCATATACTCGTGGGCCTATAGCTTTGAAAGCACATTTTAACGGACTTTTACTCAGAGTGGGCTTATACTTGGGGGAGGGGCTTATGTTTAGAAGGAGCCGTCACTTCAAATTTTGTTAAGAGGATGGAGTTTTGTGTCTCAACATTTTCAGCTTTAAATGATAGCAGACACTTATTAACATATTAAAATGTCGTTTTAATTGTCTTCAAACACTTTGAAACACTGGCGACAATATAAAATAACTTACTGTAGTTAACCAAATGTGACATAGCTTGACAACACCTGTCAAGCTATGTCGCATTTTTGTCTAGTTCAAAACTAACATTTTGGCCCCCTCCAGTTATAAGCCTGAAAGCCCATTGGACCTGTAATAGGGGAGGCTGATAATTTGAAGGACTGTAACTTGCATCCCAGATTTGGGGGTTTGTTTTATGGGTAGGAATTGGGGGCTTCTTAATATAAATTGTAAATTTATGGTATTTGGGTAAAGCAGAGCTTCTTTTCTGTACTCAGGGAAAAATGCTACCACTTGCACAATGCATTACAAAAACAACACTGATTATAAGAGTGATTTGGTACAAATCTGATATAAATTTATTGTAAAAAAACCCCATTAACTTCTAAAATATCAATATTCTATGTCACTAAGCTATCATATGACCACTGTTAACCGCAAAAATTTTAAGGGATCATACACACAAATGCCAGAACGTTGAGATCACACCTTTTTTCCCATGATAATTCTTGACTGTTTTGAGCTTCTTGGTCCACTCCTGGCCCTTCCATGGCTTTGGCAGCAAGTCAATAACACCTTCGGCACCACAAATCCTGTACCTCCCTGAAGCTCCATACTGGTCACGGTCACAGCCCTTGTTTACTGGGGTATCCAGATGGACCAGGGCTGAGAAATCGGCCTTACCAGCCTTCATGGTACAGTCATTCATTCTCACATCGGGCATAACAGACACGACACCGTCACATGGCATATGGCCAAGCTTTGTCTTTGAAGGACCAACAAATCCTGCAAAATAAAGACAAGAAAAGAAACAGTCTTTTTATTCTACACAAAGCCAGTCACAGCCTACCTTACTAAAGGGATAAAGGAAGCATTTTGAGAATATGAACAAAAACTGTGTTTTTCCTAAGAAATTAACACAAATTTTCCAAGATGTACTTATAATTACTAAAATAATGTGAATTTCGGTGTAGTTTAATTATGTCTGCTTGCATTAAAATGATGTTAATTTGATGCCAAACCATTAGAACTTGAAGTTTGATACCATAAAATGAAAAATTGAAAAAGTGAGTTTTCCACTCACATGAAAAAGTGAGTTTTCCAATTGGAGAATGATAGTGATTGTTGCATTGACAAACCATAAAAAAATTTTTAATAAATTGAAATTGGATGATAAGTCGACTGACAGATGACATGTAACTTTGCTGGAAACAAAGGTGTCTATAAAAGTAACAATGCTGTAAAAATATGTAACTTTAGTTACCATAGCAACAACAAAATTTCAAGAGGCTTGTTTTATCCAAGTCGATGCAAAATCTTCTGCTTATGAACCAATGAAATAACAGCCCATCACAATATTTTGTACTAAGGTCCAGATTTAATGAGGATTTTAGTTCAAATGCTAAAGCACAAAAAGATCCTAACTAGAGCTGAATCTGTTTAGCACCAAAGTATTTATGTTTGCAAAGCTATGTCACCAGTTGTTTCCTTGGCTCCGAAAAGCAGAATCCCCACCATGGGAGATTCTACTGACTAGAGAAAGAATAAATTGACCAGCTTAATATCTACTCTGAGAGTAACAAACCTTTATGGCAATCTTTGGTCACCGTAACTGTCACAACAGCATTGTGAGGAGAGACTTTTCCACCACAGTCTACAGCAGACACTTTAAACGTGTAACGAGGAAGAGCTTCAGGACCAAGTGGCCGCGACAGGCTGACAACACCATTCGCATTAATGCTAAATGGATGATCTTTAGTCAGCATGGTGAATTTACAAATTCTTCCATATTCAGCACCAATATCATCATCAGTAGCTTCAACCTGTTAGAAGGGGGGAAGATCCAAAAAAAGTGAGTATTATCAGTCATTCTTCACACAAAAAGACTAGCTTTGAAAAATACAATTTTTTTCTATGTTGGCAAGTAAGCAGACAGTCTGCTCTGATGAAGGGCTAATGTTCAAAACATTGTTGATCAAAAACCATACTCAGACCTCCAATTGCCCCTCTGTAAATATGTTGGCAGAAATTTTTACAAATACTATAAAAAGAAAGGGGATGAAACAAGATCTCCACTCACCATCACAATATTGTCATAGGCTTTTCCATGATGAATAGTTGCAGTATACAGACTCTTTATGAACTTGGGGGCAAATTCATTGGCATCAACAACTTGACAGCTAACATGCACTGGCTTGGACTTGCGCGATGTTTCTCCATTATCTTCTGCTATTATGTCAAACATGTATCCAGACACTTTTTCGGCATCCAAGTCTTCAGTTGCCACCATCACTGCCTCTCCATTGTTTTTCTGGTCAAATCGGAAGTCAAATGGGATACCCGACTCAACAACACTGATCTTGCGGATTTTACCAGCTTCACCATGGTCTTGGTCAGAAACACGGATCCTTGGAAGGACATGGACACTACGAGTATTTTCAGTCACAAAGCACATGTATTCGTCACTCTCAAATGTTGGGTTATGCTTGTTCATGTTCATTACCCGAAAGAAGACCTTTGCATGTGCAACACACTTCTCTTCTGTGGTAGTGGCCTTGACAACAAGATTGTAGGATGATTTCTTGTCAATGTTGAAGGGGCTTCGAAGCCAAATATGGCCTTTGCCATCAATGTCGAAAGGCACATTCTTGTTCTCTATGCTGTATGTGACGTTGCCTTTGCAACCTTTAGCCCTCACATGTAGTACTGTTGCATCGACGTGATGGTACTCAGTAAGCTCCTTGGCATACGAGTTTTGCGAAAATTCCAGTTTTCCTGGTAAATCAAAAGCAAGAATTAAAATTCACACTAAGGCATCATTAGTAGTTTGATCAAAATAAAATCTATTATAAGAAAGGCAACTCAACCCTTTCAGCTTCAAGCACTACAATTGATGTACTGGTAAATTCTCTTAAATGGTGATCATACTTTTCTTTAATTAGCTTAGGAAAATTTTACTTTTCAAAACTGATTGTGTATTGGTCCTATATGGAGAAGACAGATGTTGATAAACTGATTGGAGCTAAAAGGTTAAATCCTTGGTTGACCAAGCTGTTTTTAATAATAAATCAGCCAGGGGGGGAGGTCAATTGGACCCTCTCCCTCCCCTAATGATTTTCCAAATGGTTGCACATAAAAGATTGAGTTTTGGGTAAGCTTCTTACTTTCTGTAACAACAATAAAGTTTTAATTACATGTAAGAACTGTTGCTACGGCAATGATTGTTTAACAGCATGTTCCCGGGCCCAAAATATGGCGGCTGAGGGCGACAGCCGGCAGATTTTGAACATTGCTGACGGTTTTCGTTTCCACAACACAGTTCAAGATGAAAGCCTGGGTAATCAGCAACTTTTTCGCTGATTCGGTTGTTATAACTAAAAACAAAATAATTTCACTTCGGAATGGAGCTTTGCTTTCATTTATTACCATTTGCAAGATGATGCAGATTCGCTAGTATAGCTTGATCTTGTAGGTTATGTTTTTATACCATTTTGCAAAAAAGAATATTTTATCCATGATAACAGCCAGCAAAACTTTTGACCAAACAAAAGAGCCTACAAAATAAAACAGAATTTCAGAATGTTATTTTGAACCCTGTGTTTGCCATCTTGGCAACAATCAAAATTTAATTTTAGAGAAAATTGTAGCAAAATTGCTCAAATTCAACAGAAAACATTTATTTACAGTATCAAATAAGAAAATAGTGTAGAATAAAACTGAAAAGAAATTCATAAGACATAAAAATACAGACTTCTGAATCGAACTTAAATTTGCCTAAAAGCAATTTTGCATAAATTTTGAATGAAGACACCTTCTAATTAATGTCAAAAGATGTGTCCATAAATTGGTCTACAGGCACTGCATGTTTCAGTTTGATTGCTTCAAAGCTACAGATTCCAGGTTGGAAAACCTCAGGGGTCCATTTGAACCCCTTCGACACTAGTAAACGGTTAAGCAATTATTAGCAAGAAAAGTCTTTAGCCATCATTCAGATCACAATATTCATAGGCTGTCAAATTTGCCGCTTGTTATGACAACCCTGGCTAATGCACTGAACCGACAAAAAAGTCTTGCTTTGGTTTGTATCTATTCTGTATTATCCTACACAAAGTTGCTCTGGTAAATTATAAATCAACTTTGAAAATGATGATACTAAACTTTTCTTTTTCTTATTTTTATTTCAATGTTTCTGCTTCAGTAGCATGTTATGTCAGTATTAGCACACAGCAAAACTGATAACATAAAAGGATCCCCAACATGCTTCATTTTTATCCCCAGTTGTTTTGTTTTCATCCACTGCTGCTTATTGATATAGGGGAAAATTTACTGCCTTGTTAAAAAAGAGTATTTTGCTGAGAAAAGCAATAGAGGTTTTACTACGCTCCAGTGACCATGAACAAAAACTTCGAATGGAGACCAGAATAGCTGAAATACAACAAATGTATTAGATCTTGGAACTTGACCTCATTTCGAAGTTAATGTTTCAGCCATTGGGGCAAATTATGAAAGAAATGTACACCATCCCAATATGTGATGGTTATTTTTATAATACAGTGAGTAAAAATCAACGAAAGGCAATACCAATGTTAGAATAACAGGCAGAAAAAAAATATAATATGAGAAGTCTCTGAACATGGCAGAATTTTTATATTTGACATGCAGAAGCATTTTTTTGGTGGGGGGGGGGGCAGACAATTGGTCGACCAGTATGAATTTATCTGAAAAGCAAGCAACAGAATCAAACCACATTATTTCTCTCCGCATGGCAGGCCCTCACTTGTAATCCTAAACTGAAATCACTTTAATTCGAGGAGAGATTTAAAGGGATCTTTAGTTAATGCCAGACCACAAATATCACATTTCACTTTTTGAATTTGTTAACCGAGAAAAGATAAATTGAAAGATTGTTTTGTTATATTGGACCAAGTCTATATTGCAGTAGTGTAATACTTCGTGCCTTTCTTGCTGAGAAGAAAGTGGAAAGACTAAGTAAAATCCGCGGTTTCCGGATCTGAAGGGAAAGCTTCTTTAACAACACGCATGCATTTATAAAACAAAACTTTTTGTCCTGATAGACCAAGGAATCTGAAAGATTCAGTAGAAACTGACAGGACTCGTGAATACTTTGGACATAAAAATACAAAAAGCTAGTAAAAAATAAATCACTACTTTTGTAAATGTCGAATATCTGCTAAAAACTGTAAACTGTTGGCGAAATAAAAATACTAACTGGTGCAATAAAGAACCAAAAATATTGGACCACATGTACTGTAGCTTGGCTGAGACGAACAAATTACTGTTCTATTTATTTCCATCTTGCCACGAAGAACAGCCTTATTTCGAGTTATTTTCACACTTTCTTTACGTATATATCGTCTTTTGGTAAACAGAACAACGCTGAAAATACAGCAAATTTTCCAAATGAAGCGTAGATTAAACGTAATCCAAACACAACAATACTGAGAGCACGCGTTCCTTCTCATGTCATGGTCTTTACGAGTTTTGCGGACTGTCCCGGTTTCACTGTCCCTCAAAGATACTATTTTTAAGTTACTCACTACAGTTAAAATTAATCAACAAAAGGTTTGATGAATATTTCAGTTTCCCCAGAAGATTCCGAAACTCTATGTTGCAATAGCCTATAATTAGTATTGAAAAATTATAATGGCGCTCTCGAGCAAACTTACATGGCGGTCAACAAGCCCGGGAAGTTCCCGAGCAGAGAAAAAGCAAAGAGTAATCGAATATTCCTTACAAGAAGAATTCGCCTGATTCTGATCAAAAGTCCAGATGGAAAACAAATTAAACGCCTTGAAATACGAAGAGGTTATAAGGTTTCCAATGTACAGCAAACGAGTTAAGAAAATATCAACATGCAAATCGCTGAGGACAACCAAAAACTTGCTGTCACTGTACATTCATGTCAGAAATTCGATTCGGAAATTACAAAGTTCCAAAGCTTTCGAACTTTCAGCTGTACCTCAGAATGATAAGTTTTCTAAATTCTATCGAAATACACAAACAAAGAACCTTATATCTGCGAAAATCGTCTGAAACAAATACTTTGAAGTATAGGGAGAGTAACTTCGAGTTCGATAAACAATTAAAATGAAGTTACGTGCTGCTTTCAAGCTTTCAACTCACCTGAAATTTTGCTTGTTTTATCGGCATATCCTGAATGCAGTGCTACAAGCACACATCCTAATATCAAAAGTGGCCTACCGGGCCACATTTTGGATACTTCTCCGGTTTAGCGGCGAAAATTGTCTTCGATCGAACGAAATTCTATCGGATGGAAAATGTCCTTACAGTGCGAAAACCGACATCCGATCTGTTCTTCTAATTGCAACAAGCATGACGTCATGTCACATGTCACACCCTTACCTTATTTGGGTGGCGCTTAAAATTCCCAGGGGAGGAGAGGGACGGGAGCTTGTACAATAAACAGCACAATACTGTCTCTTCAAGTTGTAACAAATTTAAATTGATAAAAACAGTCGGACCTTTTAATCGAAGTGCGTTAATATACATCATTTTAGTGAATCCAAAGTAAAGTGAAGTTTATTTACGACTAATCGTGTGTATGTGATTTATTAAGGCTTACTGTTATAAATAGCCAAATCAGTCAGAATATATTGGGCATTGGCGACTTCCTTCGAGTGGGTGTTTCAAAACATTTTCTATTTTTACTGAGCACACTTTCGAATCAATTGAAAACCATTTTGCAAATACAATTTGACAATTTTGACAACCTATTTAAATGTGCCAACAAAAGATCTGGATGCATATGTTGGAAGTAATCGGTTAATAATTGATAACTTCCAGAGGCAGGTGGATTTTCGTGGAACCGAAAGGGAAAGAAGAAAAAAACTGCCAGGCCAACATTCTCGGTATTTTAACTACACCGCAGACACTCTCGGGGAATGACGCCGATGGCATGGCTCTATACTGAAGTTTGAACTTTGATTTTACATTGGACTAAAGTTCTGGCTGTTTAGCTATTCTTCATTGCTGCTACATAAACATGGCCAAAGTGCTGAAAGATGTTTGAACTTTGAATGACATCAATTTCTATCCTGTCACGGCCTTAAACGAAATTGAACTGTCACAGTCTGTACTGGAATAAGCGAGATCAGGGGCGGGATCCAGAAATTTCAGAAAGGGAGGGCCGGAACCTTAACCAGTCTGAAAAGAGGGGACCGGAAACAGCATAGGAAGATATTTTCTGTGATTTTCTTTTTTAAAAAATCTTTTGTAAAATTCTTGATAGGAACGCCCCCTTCCCTAAAGTCTAAATCCGCGCCTGGAGTTGGAGGTAATATCCGAAAGTCGAGCGACAGCAACAATACATGTATAGGTATTACCGACATGAAAATGTGAGCCCGCGTCTTGGCCTTAACTAAACTGAACTGATATGGTCTGTGCTGGAAATAAGTGAAAATAAGAGAAGTGATACTGTTGAGACTTCTGAAAGGCAACGACACTGAGCAACAATACATGAGGGATTTAAGGTCTCCACAGACCAGGGTTTTAGTCGCCGATAACCGTACAAGCCCAGTTGTCGATAACACTGCAAAGTGTTATCGCAGTGGCAGAAATTTGAAACATTTTTTTATTTTTTACATAATATAACAAAATCACCACTTAACATTAAAAATATTATCAATATTTTTATTATTATTTTTACTATGGTTGTCATTATCAATTATTATTATTATTGTTATTATTATTACTTTATTATTATTATTATTATTATTATCGTTATTACTACTTTTTTATGAACTCTCTTTTACAACCTTATTAATGTAAACTACGCAATTGAGACTTTTGAACCGCAATGTAAAGGCTATAGCCTTATATGTCCCTTTTAATACAAGCATTTCACGCAATACGTATATACGTATACAGAGACCAGAGATCGAAAGTATTCACGTGAAACTCCACTTAAAGGAGCTTGAACCGATTTATCCCGCAAGTTTTCAGCAAATACCCCCACAACTCTCTAATGTGCGACTGGAGTTGTAGCCGTAAAACATGAGTCAAAAAACAAACCAATGCGTTTATAACTGATTACACCTGTATCTTGTTTGCATCAATCTCTCAACTCTTTTATAAAGTTAAGTATGTGCTACTTTCATCTACTTTCATCTTGCATCACTGAAGTTTAAAATTTGATAGAAAGAAATTGCCTACCGTATACCCCAGGCCGTACATATACCCTCATTAGACTTAAGATCTAACGGATTTTGATGGCTTAAAAATTGTCAGACAGCAATGAAGACAGTGTTGACACTTAATTAAAGTTGATTATCAGACTTGTGGTTTTTTTAGAGAGTTTCGGTATTTGGAAAAAAACAACTGCGACGGACGACGAACTATTAGCCAAACTGACGCGAATTTGATAGGCCCTAGACGATAAATCACGTACTGTTTTTATACACGATTATAGTTAATCTGGGCCAGCCATAAGAGTGGGGTCACGATTTAATAAGACATCAAAACTATCAGTCAGGATCAGTCAGGGACTAACCATATGGAAAGCGAAAAACACAGAAAAAAACTTTTTCAACACGGTAAATCATCATTAGTTAAAAAACAAAAATAAATATTAATAAAAGATGCACTTAGTTGATTTGATGGCAGTGTGGGAGCCCAATGAAGAAGATAAGTAGCTTTTGAGCTTGTTTTGAAAGACCCCCAGAATGTCGTTTTTTAGTTTCTAAAGGAGATTCTGGAAGATCGTTCAATAGAACGGCACCACTGTATTCACAACTACCTTTGAGGTCGTCTGGTCTCGATTTTGATAACTGGCAGCACTGAATGAATTTATTTATAACTACGCTTGAGGCAGTCTGTTCTCGGTTAACTGTGATATGTGTGAACATAAAGTATTAAGTAAAACTACATTAGGAGTTAATGGAAATAGTGCAGGTACATTGTTTTTTCGGCTGCATATCAAATTAGTACCTCTAAATGAACTATGGCCCTGCTACGCCGCAGATGTAACAATTTTTATTGACGCGAAATGCAGTATCATTCTATCAACCCGAAATGTGACAACTTTTTGACGCAAAATGTAGCAACGCAAAATGAAACAATTTTTTTATCCCTATTCGTAACTCAGACTGAGATTTTTCGGCGTCCTGGACCTGGGAGGGGGAGGGGGGGGTTAAAAGAGAGAGGAGGCTTATTAGAGAATTTACGGTATTTCATGCAACCTGATTGCCTGAGGCCGCTAGA
>JAOBYE010531081.1:9440-27747 GCA_025403585.1 Parazoanthus swiftii
AAAAGCGGCCGTCTGTTGAACTTGAGTTCGAAATTCCTGTGGAGGAACTTCCCGAAAAGACGTTTAAGACAGCGGTGCCAGTGAAACTCGAACCGACTGAAATCGCTGAAATAACTCTTGACAAAAAGTATCCTTCAGCTGAGTTTACGTTCGTCCTTCCAAAAGAAAAAACAGAAATAGAAAGAGAGGAGTCGGAGGATGAACCGACTCGGAAGAAAACTGAATCAGCACAGGAACCGGAGAAAACACCAGAGTCTAAAAGAACGTTTGAGATTGCGGAACCAGTGATGATTGCGGAGGAGCCTCGGGTTGAGGAAGAGCCAGATGCTCCCGTAGAGGGGCGCAGGGCCGATGAGAGGCCAGTTTCTCCTCCTGAATTTATTGACATGCTACAGGAGGTAGAGGCGACGGAGGGTGCAACTGCCTCCTTTTTTGCCACGGTTTCCGGCAAGCCGCGACCTGAAATACAGTGGTTCAAAGATGGAAAGCCACTTCGCGAAGACGAAAAAACTGAACTTGAAGAAAACCCCGATGGCTCCATAAGGCTGACGATAAAAAACACCACTCTTGATGACGAAGGCGACTACAAATGCGTTGCTAGAAATAGAGCTGGAGAGGCTGCAAGTTCTGCCGAACTCTTTGTTGAAGAAAAACTTGAAAAACCAGTCTTTCTTGAGCAGTTGAGGGATCTAGAAGTTCTTGAAGGAAAGGATGTGAGGCTGGAAGTTCGTGTGAAGGGAATTGAGATTGAGGTGGACTGGTTTAAGAACGGGGAGATCATGACTGAAAGCAGTGAAAGGACGGAGTTTGTGGAGAATGAGGAAAGGGGTAGCTACTCTTTCCTTATCTACTGCGCAAAGCCGGAGGACCAGGGATCCTACAAGTGTGTAGCGGCGAATGACGCGGGCGAGGCTTCCTGTGAAGGTGAACTTACAGTGAGAATAGAAACCCATGCGCCAAGATTCTTACAAAGACTCGAGAGCACCGAGGTCATCGAAGGCAGTGATATCGACCTTGAAGTTGAAGTTACAGGAAAACCGAAACCAACGGTCGAGTGGTTCAGAGATGGCGAACGAGTACAGCCAAGTGAACGACTGGTTATGGAATCTGAGGGTCGAGTGCATACGTTGTCCATTCGGAAAGCGGAACTGGACGACGAGGCCGAGTACAAATGTGTGGCGAGTAACAGTGCAGGGCAAACGTTCTGCACAGCTATGCTGCTTCTCGAAGAAGAGATGAAAGCGCCAGAGTTCATCACGGTTCCAGAAGGAGTGGAGATTATAGAGGGCAGCGCTGCCCGCTTTGAAGCAGTTGCGGCGGGAGTACCTGAACCCGACATTGAATGGCTGAAAGATGACAAACCAATCAAAGAAGATCACAGATTCAAGCTAAGTTTTGACCAGAACCGCTCTGTTTTGAGGGTCCTCGACGCCGAACTAACAGACGAAGGAGAGTATACTTGTACAGCGTCAAATAAGGTGGGTAAATGTTCTTGTACTGTAGAACTAATCGTTGAAGAAGCTGTTGTGCGGCCGGCATTTGTCAAAAGACTGAGCTCCGTCGAACTTTTCGAGGGAGATCTGGCCCGTCTTGAAGTGCGCGTGTCTGGAACACCGGAACCGGAAGTCACTTGGTCAAAAGACGAAGACCCCGTGGAGGAAGGGGAGAGGTATGAAGTATTGTCAGACGATGACATGCATTGTTTATCGATAAGAGACTGTGTTTTATCAGACAGCGGGCGCTATAAGTGTACCGCCCTCAACGAAGCCGGTGAAATATCTTGCTCAGCTGAACTCAAGGTGATGGAAAAACCAGAGTCGCTGCAATTCTCCGACGCAGACAAAGAGATGCCTTACCATGTGGACGAGGCTGGTAACATCACTCTTGAGGCCACCGTGACAGGCCGGCCGCACCCTAAAGTGGAATGGCACAAGGACGACACACCTATCACGCAGAGCGCTCATTATGATGTGCAGGTAGACGGCGATCAGTACAGGCTGACTATCGTTGCAGCCAGCCCTGCCGATTCTGGAACCTACAAGTGCGAAGCTAAGAACGAATTTGACACAGTTTCACGGACATTTAACATTGATATCGAAGGTAGGATGGTTCATTTATATTTATGTATCCATTCACCAAACATAAACTCTAACTGCAATCATTTTGCTGCTTGTGAACCGTAAACATCTCCATGTTGTGTTGGGTGATGATTTGGTATCCAACCGATCGCAAAACAGACGTGAAATTCGAGCGGAATTGCTAAAATTGAAATGTGTTTGTGTAAACACGGAAACGTAAAACACCACACGTGTATACGGGTAAAGTTAAATCTGTCGGGAAATGCGCTGGAATAATTTTTGTTCATTTCAGTATTAGAAGGATTTAGCTGCGAGTTTTTAATTATAGAGTCTTTTACCAACAGAAACAAAAGGTCAACAGGTCATCAACATTTCCAGTTGTCACACCCTCTCCCTTTTGTCAGCCATTATTCTGTTCTTTCGCTGCATGATAACCAGCACACTAAAGTAACTGAAAGAGCTATATGGCATAGTGGTGCTACAAACAGATTTCGAGTCAAAATTCGTAGATTTACAAAGGAACAAGAAACAGCCTCGGGCATGCGAGGCTGAGCTACGATTTCATGATATGATCTAATTAATTCCTGTCATAGTTATCGTTTGAATGATACGTCTGCGACGACTATTCGTATGCTTTATAAGGGCATTGGTCAGACTGCAATCGAATGGAAGGTGTGCAGTGGTTAGATTTTGCTTCATTAATAATATCCGAACTGATTTAGCCAGAAAATAGAACGACAGCTTATTTCTATCCATTCTGATACCTTCACAGACGAGAGGTGTCTTTGTTTATTCGACAATTATCTTTGTGAACAAAAGATTTTGTCACGTGCAAACAGGCTTTAGAAAACCACATCTGCAAATGTATTTAGAGTCGTCAATTCATTGATTCAAGAAACTATCTTAAACGCTGGCGAATAAACTGTTTGTTTTGTTTATTTACTTCTGGCCATTTGTAGCCGTGATAAAGTGAAACATTTTGTTTTAAGAACTATATTTTCTCGGAGGTCACGAACTCCACACAGTTGTCATCGCGGCTTCCGCTTTGCCATACTTGGTCTGTTCTGTCCGACTTGCTAAACACTCGGTTAATACGTTTGCCAAAAGCTGTCAGCAGCGCTGCCCACAATTCAGTTCACAAGTAGCAAGATTGCAGTTTGAAACCTCTGTTATGTGTGAGGCGTGCGCGGGGCATTTGCCAACAAAATACATCTGTTGGGTAAAGATAATATTATTGTTATCAGACCCCTGCTGTAGGCACTACATCATGGTTAAAAATGATAAAAAGCAAAACCTAAAATAATTTTTAAGACACAGAGACCAAAAATGTAAAATATTAACTGCTGTAAAATTTTACCACTTAAGAGAATCTTAACAGCAAGATCATTTCGTTAATTGGATCAATTCCTGACATCACTCGAGAATTCTAATTGATAGTCTGTTTATAAAACTTTAAAAATATAAATACGTTTGTTTCACTTATACACAACTTTAAAAGCAACGTCGACATTTTTTTATAAAATACGTTACACATAAAAATATAATTGCGTGAAATGGCGGCTAAGATGGCGGCCAGTCAGCGATATCTCATTCCAGTGACTCAATTTGTTCTGGATGTAAATTAATAGTGTGTGCAGTCTGCGGGATTGAATACGATGAGCGATGGAGCGTGTACGGGTTTATTAAAATAGAATTAAAAACAGAATTTGCTCGAAAACATGCCGCAAAGCGCAGATGCGGCCATGCCGGCCCATTCGAGAGTCCAATCATTCTGAAATGAAGTACAATCTATCGTTTTAATGTGTACACTATGTTATACTTGCATTGCTTTTAAAAACTAAATCTTTCGGCGCATCTTAAATGTAAAAATAGAAAGAAATTTAGTCAACGTAATTATTTGTTATAGTTTAATGAGTTGTTGATAGCTTTCGTTCGGTTTTGCTGGTTGTTCCACTATCAAGAGAAAGTGAAGTGTCACATGCCAAGTATTTTACCAAAAGCAACATATCCTGTCGACATAGTTGGACTGCAGTGTAATGGCCTTGACGGCCTTCTACAGATATTTTCTTTCATTTTCGTTTCTAAGGCCACTTGAGAATACTTGGCATTTCAGCTACGGACGCCGTAGGCAAAGGGAAAAATCAGTCTCTGATTTGGCGAAATACAGTAGTAGTAGTAGTAGTAGTAGTAGTAGTAGTAGTGTTAGAAATAGATAAACTGTATCGTAGATGGATTCCCACCGCCACCGTGCCTGTCCCGGTAACTTGCGTTTGTGTAGCACTGATTATATGACAATGAATTAATTAGACGTTCCTTTTTTTGACCCATGGATAATATTTAACTTCTGTTGAATTAAGTTTCCTGTTTCAATTTGGCTTGACGGCTCTCGCAGGCATTTTGATTCTTTCATTTTCGTTTCTGAGGTCACTTGAGAATAACTGGCATTTCAGATACGGTCGCTGTGGACAAAGGGCGAAATTAATCTCTGATCTGGTGGTAGTATTAGCAGTGTCTGAGTTAGTAAACCGTATCGTAGATCACTAGATGGATCTTGCGTTTGTGATTATATGACAATGAATCAGTAAACGGTGCTATTTTTGATCGATAGATAATAATTGAATTTTTATTGAACTGAATTTCCTGTTTCAATTTGCAAAAATTAACGCGTGTTTTGTCAAATCGAAGTTATATCTCCAAGCCTGAATGTTTTCAGTTTCAACAAAACGCAAGCGAATACTCTACAATACTCTACAATACTCAAAAAACGTAAAATTACTTCCAAGTTTTCGTTGTTTTTCTTCTCTAGTTTTCGTCATTTTCGCTCTTGTAGCTGCTTCTAGAGGCCTGTGCACTTTGTTGGTTTTGAAATATAAATTGCAGCAACATAAATGAACTACTCCTATATATGAGTTTCTCCCGAAGCTTCAGACAATCTATTTTTCGAATCGGTTGTGTCTTTACTTCTTCATCAGTGATGATAAACAACACTTATCATTGTTTACCGAATTCGCAATAAATGTACCTTTACTTTGTGGACTGCATCCAAACTTTCAGTAGTTTATAATTGTATGTCTGATAGAGCTCTTTGCACCGTGTCGTTTTGTAAAGTGTCCCTCAGTTTTTCTTGCCTGGGTATCAGAAAAAATGCATGCGCTCAATCGAACATCCAACTGAGGCCGAACATACTCACCTCTCAAGTTTGTTTGCTTTGAATATTTGATTGAGTGCGTATAATGCATCAAGTTCACAGGAAACCACTATATATTTTTGTATATATACAAAGAATTTTTTAAAAAGTTCAAATGAAGAAATTTATTGTCTTTGTTATGTATTACTTCCTTAAAGTTAAACTTAAAGTCAAAGAAAATGCATGGAGAAACTGGGAAATGTAATGGTGACCCGATGTTTCACAAGGGCTGTACACTTTTTTTTACAAGAACTTTTTATAGACGAAGGTCAAGGCTGAAAAAATCCCAAAACTTAAGAACATGCCGATCAGGCTGCGTTAATGGGGATAAGAATAGAACATTTATGATATATACTGTGTTCAGTGGAGATAATTTGTTGTTAAACTGTAAAATAATTCCTAATGCTCAGGCAACAGCGCCTTGCGGCTACTCCGAATTTGTATATACAAAGGTAACTAGTAAATGATCACTAAATTACTTAATTTTGATCTCCAATCCTATAAAATAAGAGCAGTTTTAGAACATTTGAAGCTTAACTCCTCAAAATAATTAGAAACATCCAATAATATTCTAACAAGAAAGAGTATTTGACTTCAGAATCAAATACTTTCGGCGTATGTTATTTGTAAGATTTGATATTTAAAACTCTGAAACTTGATTTCTATTGTATAAGATAAAAGAAAATGTAAAAATTGACTAATCACCATAAGGCTTGAGAGATCAATCATCATGGCTTCATGCCATTTGCTTGGAGTTGAGAAAATCCAGATATTTCTTATTTTCTGTTTCGTAGTTTTCAGTTTCTGTCGAGTGATAAGCGCCGACTTCAGCATAACCACCCGTTGCTTTTGTAATATGTTACTTGCACATGCAAGATTTCAAAATGAGTGCAGTAGTGTGGGTACATATAGTTTATCAGAGTTATTGTTTTATTATGTTTAATTAAGCATATGGCCTTTTCAAAGGTCAATAAGCGGTCTTATTTTGAAAGTGAAATATCCAGTTTCATTAAAACCATCTTTGAAGTTATAAATGAATTTAAATGAGTATTAAATGAATTTAAAAACCATTATTTGTGACTTAACGTAACACTGAGAACACTACGAATGCAAATGAAACAGAAAGACAATGGAATTCCCAACACCTTGGCACGAATCTAAATCTTTTTATTAAGTTTTCCTTAGGAGATCTTGAGTGAAGGCTTAACATAGAACACCTGAACACATGTGGTAAAATCCAGCTTCTTGGTACACATCTGGAAACAACTGCCAACAGCAAGCGTGACATACACAGAATGATCAGGATCGTTGTGTGAGACGTATCACAGGACATCCTGGCAGTTATCATGACAAATCTTTTGGCTCATCCGATAATTGTCACAAATTTATCGTTTTGGGGACAGGTTTAATGGGAATATTTCGAGTAGCTGTGCTACTTTATCAAACCAGAGCTGTAGTGAAGTAAAATTAAAACGGCTTGAATCATACTTATACAAAATAGTAAGTGTTTTCTGGAAGCACAGCGACCTTAAACCCTTTTAACTTTATAGTTTTAGACGTGGTCGAGCGGCTTCGTTTGAAACCAGAACAGTATAAACAGCTGATAAAGCTCCTCCATGCATTGGTAGTTTAGATGAATGAATGAGTATAAGCGCCATTTGAAGACTCATCTTTTTAAACAAGCTTTTTTTGCAGCTGATCGTTGATTTTAGATCCAAAAGATTTTATATATTCTTAGGATGCCCGCATCATGGCTTTAGTACTATTTAAACGAAATTACAGATTTTATAGTAATTCACTGTTTTATAGTATTGATTTTAAAGTAATTCATAAACTTTAGTTAAATTTACATTTAACGCATGTAATGCGCAATAGAACATGCATATGTTTTCGCGCAATATAAATAATAAATGGTTAGCACGCCTGACTAGAACTGATACAGGGAGATGTGGGCTCGATGCCTGCTCAGGGCGATATCACCAATTTTTCGGATGAGTATGTAGGAAAGAAAATGCATTGTTTGTGCAATTATTTCTGTAATATAAGATTTAATTGTTATTTTTGATATTTTACCTCTTACGAAAGGTGTCCTGGTTGTAACAATTTACTTGTATGTCTTTTCACTACCCAGTATTAGTAATTTATGCTTAGAACTGGAACGATAGAAGTAGTATTCCATTGCTCTCTTAAACTGGGTTGGTGTCTAGTCAAAATATTATGGTTTCGCATTACCGCAAAATACGGCAAAATTTAATCAGTTAAATATATTCCGTTAAAATATTTCAATATACAAAGCTAACCAATGACTTCGATGGCACGGGGGGAGGGGGGGGGGGATAACGATTCACCAAGCTTCGTTTCTTTTCGGACCCTTTACTCTCAAACTCTGTTTAGTTCGTTGGACATGTCTGGCGGCAACTTTGTAAAGCCCTTTCACCCCCACTACGCTGCTAAATTCTCCTTACTGGTCTCCATATATTAACTGTGGAGCTATTGGGAGAAACAAACAACTCGTCACAGAATTCGATGCTTCCGATGATTTCTTTATCGCAATACGAATGTAGTGATATTGTATGGAGAAGTTGGATTTTAATAAGCGCCCTGTAGGAACTAATGGTTATATATACTCAGTGGTACGCCGCCGTCAGACCATCACACAACGCCTTTAATATTTGCTGGCAGTGCTGATAGGCTTTTTAAAAGTAGATAAAAATATGTCTAGCGTTAGTTTCACCCATATCTTTGTTCTTGCACATCAGGTTAAAATTACTGAACTTAATATATCTAGCGCATTAACGTAGAGAATAAGGTCTGTTGTAGTATGTCAGAGACGCCAAATTTACTTTCTCAGAGCTCAATCTTGTAGCTTGTGTGCATCAGCTCCGCGAAGCCTGTTAAAAAAGGTAATGCTTCATATTCTGAAATCATTTCGTAACATTTGCTCACCAATAACAACATTTTCCGGAATCACTAATTACCTAATACTTCGATCACGCTAGTTTCAATCGGATTTAGTTGTAGCTAAGGTGTCGTTCTCAGCAGAAGATAGACAGACAGACAGATAGACATAAAATGTAACGAAGTCCGACCACAGAAACGGAGAGGAGGATGCTTAGGGAGGGGGGGGGGAGTAAAATTTCAGTTTCACATCCTCAGCAAAGTGACACATCAACGTCCACTCACAGGATTATTCAGAATGGTACTAGCAGTCAGTTAACTTAATAGTTTTGCTCGACTTGCCTCTGTTTTTTTTTCAGTTTATTTGTTTTTGAAATTTAAGGTCCAGGACGATAGGAGGAAGTAAAAGGGGTGTAAGGTTAGGATAGTTAACGCCATAATCGACCTTGAACTTCGTTAAATTACTATTCTTCGTCTTCATTTAAGAGAGAATCGTGCTCAATTTCGATGAAAGACAACAGAATTATAAGCATGAATAAGCACTATTTTGGTCATTCATTCGCCGTGGTTTCTTCAGGACCTAATTCCTGTTTATTGACGGGCTTTATATTTATAAAAGATGAACAAAATTTGAGAACCAAACGTTCTTGTTCATAATTCATCATGCAGGTCTTGATAATGATGTGCCGTAAAAATGGTTTGGCGTTAATTCTTTAATATCTTTAAGTTCAGAGTATTTTGTCAACTCTACTGACGAAGAGCAATATGAATATTAAGAACAGATTAAGGAGCTATGGGCTCTCTGACCTGAATACGACGCAAACTAAACCAACTGCTGTCTAGTTTATCACTTAGCCAATATAGGATTCTCATCACGCTTTGAAACCTCGGTATTAACAACCTTCATTGAAATAAAAAAGTCTTGTATCGTGAAGGTGTTTTTTTTACTCAAGTCTTGCGCGGGGGGGGGAGGGGGGTATTGTAAAGACCTGTTTTTTTAAAGACATACGCTTTACTCGGCCGGATATTTAGATTAAGATGAGATGACACCATTTACGATTATTAACTTTAGTTGGAACTGTTAAGAGAAGAAAAGTTGGCATGTGACATTTCATTTTGACTCTTTCACCGCCAAATTGTCTCTTAAAACGATGGATTTAAATGCTTTACTCAGTATTTTGACGCTGAAATGCTGCATTTTAACCGAGTTGGTTGAAAACGCATTTTGCTTTACGGCTTAAAGGGTAAAATACGGTTATTTTTATAGTACACACAGAAGCCAAAACCTTTTTCATTTTTTGCGAAATTCCTGCAGTTCGCTTGCCGCGCGGCCCTCCAGCTTTGACCCGTTTTCTGGCGGGTTCTTCGCTTGCTTATGCCCTCTTTCAGAAGAAAATGGAGATCGTAAAGGTTGCATTGCTTCGGATTTGCTCTAGACCTCGACGATTTTTCGACGTCAATTCGTGCGGTAGCCTCGATCAGATATCGTTGCAAAGTCTTAGGCGTTTGACATCAGATGCAGATATGATCGTATCACGTGCCAAAGCAGTTGATAGTGTTACACTGGATTCAGATATATCTATTTATTGGTGACAAATAAAATGTCACAAAAAGGTTTTTGTATGAACCTCAAATGTCGTATTTTGCGGATGTTTGCGGTCAAACAGATTCAAAGCTGGCCGAATGGTTCGATTGTCTGTGATTTTGCTTTGCGGTGTTTGTAAAGATTAATGAAGTTTCTATAAGGCTGGATAAATTATTCGTAAAACTCTCACCAAAAGTATTTCTTTGATAATATTTCGCTTACAGACCTAAATCAACCTGTTTTTAAAACATTTCACCTGGTCCGGGTTGTTCAAGGAGTGTATAATGCTGTACAGGAAATATATCCGTTTTCAGCGGAAAGATTGACCTAGATTATTAGCACTTATCTCGTGTTAAGGATTTAGCCGATGGATAGCGCTTTACAGTCTTTGAACTACCAGTTCCTGATGTTTTTAGCCGTTTAAAGTGTTTGTTTGATAATTTTGTATTGCTTGCGGCTCCATGTATTCACCTGTAAAATTAGTACAGAGCTTAATCCATTTGTCGTATTGTAAGTTTACGAAGCAATAAAGTGTTGAATCGGCTACTATATCTACTTTCCTCATCATGACTTAGCACACAATCCGTGTTGATAAACTACACACGTTTATTAAACTACATATTTGTGCAATGTGTTGTGATGAAATAATGCCCTTATACAGTCGTACCGTTTACTTTATCACCGTTCATGGTTTTTTCCTCTTGGAAACGTTTCGTAACATTCGCTCATTTAATGGGCCGTGTACTGGCATCTCAAACCCGCCAGACAGTTTAACTTGTTCATTACCCTAAACGTCAACTGTTTCATCTACTGCGCCGGTATCATTTGGAGGTGATCTTGACTTAATGTGGGAATCAGAAACTGCTGAAAATGTGGAATTTCATTTCAAGAACCTTCATAAACTGTTCATCAGACGCAGGTATCTGCCAACAGGAAAAGCCAACCTCGTCTTGCTATCACATCGCCATCCACATCGTCATCCACATCGCCAGTCGTAAAGCATGTTTACATACCTACGAGAAAACACTGACATTCATATTTGTGTCTGCCAAAGTCACATTCGCAACAATATTTACAAGATGTTGTTGACATTTTTGCAAGGCAAGGCACTAATGCTTGTTTCCCACATGCAGCTCAAACAGACAATGAAAGCATGAAGGTACCCCAGTTCATCGTTCTACTGCAGCCAGTGGAGGTTACAGAGGGGGAGGACGCCGTCCTTGAGTGCCAAATCAGTGGTGCTGCCCCGATTTCCGTTGAGTGGTTCAAGAACGGATCACTGTTGAACCTGGGGAACAGAATAATAGCCGACTTTTATCAGGGAAAGTGCACGTTGAAGATTTGCAAAGTAACCATTGACGATGAAGCCGACTACAAATGTGTTGCACGAAATAGCTTTGGTACCGCGTCTTGTGCCTCCGAAGTACTGGTCAACGAAGCATTTCGAGGTCCAGAATTCGTGAGCAGGCTGCAAGATGTCACAGCAGCTACAGGGGATGACGTTTGCCTTGAGGTTTGTGTAGCGGGAACACCGGATTTGCAGGTTGAGTGGTTTAAGGGTGACTTGATAATCAAGGATGAAGGGCGTTATATTCTAGAGCAAGACACTGTTAAAGGCAAATACTCTTTGATAATCGAGGGTGTAGTGCTGGAAGATACGGGTACATATAGCTGCATAGTTCTCAATGGGGCTGGAAAGACATCATGTAAAGCCAAACTTACTGTCACAGGGGAACTGAGACAGCCGACACCAGCCGGTATGGTTCAACTTGGACAGCAAGTTCAGTTTGCTGTTGGGATGGGGGGACAGCCATTGTTTAAGTTGGAGCCTTCTACATTGAAACAGCCACACCAAAAAAGATCAGCCACGCTTGAAGAGGTGAGAACCACATCTGTACCAATGGAAATCCCTGGGGTGGTGGTGACAGGGGCAGATGTTCTATCCACCCTTAAAGAGGACGAAGTACCAGCTAAAGTTCCAAGAATTGGAGAGAAGGTACAGTTTGAGCTCGGGCTTGGCGGGAAACCTTTAATTAAAGTCGATCCAGAAGCACACAGAGAACCAATGCCTTCCACAAAACCTAAAACATCTCGTTCGGTTGGTGATACGGAAGATAGAAGCAGTGACAAGAGACGAAAAATTGTGAAAATTCCAGAGTTTGTGGAAGGTGACGGAACTGCCCAACCGTTTGAAGTGACAGATAGTGGAGATGTAAAATTAGAGCTGCAAGTGAAAGGTGAACCACCTCCCAAAATAACTTGGTTTAAGGATGAGAAACCTATTCAGCGCAGTGCGCACTATGATGTCCGAAGCCGAGGAGAGACACACACTCTGATCATCTGTGGTGTCACTGCTGATGACCGGGGCACCTACAGATGTACAGCGGAGAATGAGGGAGGTACCAACACGAGAACATTTGACTTGGAAGTTGGAGGACCCGAGACCGAAGGCGCCCCTGAGTTTGTACAGGACAAAAGCATTGTCCCTTTTGAAGTTACAGACAAAGGCGACATAAATTTAACGGTGAAAGTGACTGGGTCACCTCTGCCTGATATCCAGTGGTTCAAAGATGATAAGCCAATAGTGAGAGACAACCGGCATAATATTAAACAGGAGAAAGACGGAATCTTTTGTTTGACCGTCAAGGGAGTAACCAGTGCCGACCAAGGAACCTACGAATGTAGCGCCACCAGTAAGACAGGATCAGCCAAAAGAACGTTTGACGTCAAGATTGATGGAGCAAAAGAAACTGAAAGACAGGCAGAACAATTTGTCATACCAAGGTTCTTGCAAGACGACTCCATTGTCCCATTTGAAGTCACTGAAGAAGGAAACATCAAACTTCAGGTGAAAGTGTGCGGGGAACCCAGACCAGTGATTGAATGGACTAAAGATGGCAGAACAGTTCACTCGAGCGACAGGCTTGAGATACAGCACCATGACGGCTTACACTCTTTAACAATCTTTAACGCGAGTCCCAGTGATCACGGCACCTACAAATGTATAGCCAGGAGTGAAGCAGGAGAGACGACCAGAGCTTTCAACGTCGAGATAGAGGGCGGCAAACCACCACCTGAACACTTCATACATGACGAATCTGTGAATCCGTTTGTCGTGACCGAAGAAGGTGATGTTCGTCTGCAGGTCAAAGTGCAGAAACATCCCCGGCCATCAATTGTGTGGTCTAAAGATGATAAACCACTGTCTAAAGGGAAGAACATCGACATTGAAGCCCAAGGAGACATCCATAGCCTAACCATCCATAGACCTTCGCCAGAAGATGAAGGTACCTACGTATGCACTGCAACGACTGAAGATGGAACATCAACAAGGACGTTTGAAGTGGAGGTGGAAGGCGCGAAGGAAGACACCATAACGCTGCAGTTTGTTCAGGATGAGACCATTACCCCTTTTGCAGTCACCCCTTCAGGGGACATCAAGCTTCAAGTTAAAGTCAGTGGTAAATCTGCGGTCCATTGGTCGAAGAATGATCAGGTTATCAAACCGAACTGGCGAATTGTTCTGGGAGAGAATAACAACATCCACACATTAACCATTCAAAAACCCACTTCAGCTGACCAAGGAACATACAAATGTGTTGCAACGTCGGAACAAAGCACAGCCACTAGAACGTTCAAGGTGGAAATGAAGCAAGGCAAGCCAGTAATTCCTGTTGAGGGCACAGTTTTGCCTAAGTTCCTTTATGACGACCTTTTGGAACCATTTATTGTGTCAAAAGAAGGAGACATTACAATACAGGCAAAAATTTCCGGAAATCCTCGTGTAGAATGGATCAAAGATGGAAAGCGACTGACTAGTAATGAACACTTTAACTTCAAAGTTGACAAAGATGTGTACTCACTGAAAATCAACAAGCCTACCTTAAGTGATGGTGGAACGTATACCTGCAAAGCAACCAGTGGCCCAGGAACAGTTACGAGAAACTTTGATGTAGAAATCGAACGGATGATACCAGCTCAGAAGCTACGAACTCGATCGCAAGAAATTGCTGCTCTTCAAGTTGTAGAAGACAAATCACAAGTCCCGTTTGAAGTTACACCTGGGGGAGACGTTTTTCTTCGAGTTAAAATCGTGGGAAAGCCAACAAAGGTCGAGTGGTTTAAAGACGAAAATCTCGTCAAAGCTGGGAGGAACATCGAGATTTTTGTGAAGGGAGATACGCAAGTTCTCATTATCAGAAAGCCAACAGCTAAAGACCAAGGCACTTACAAATGTCTTGCAACGACGGAAAATAGCACAGTAACGAGATCTTTTAATGTAGAACTTGAACAAGGTAAACCTTTTGTCCCTGATCAAGAGAATTTGTCGCCAAAGTTCATCGAAGATGACTCCGTTCAGCCCTATGTTTTTTCAGATGATGGAGACATGACCCTACAAGTCAAGATCTCTGGTAAGCCCAAACCCAGGGTAGAATGGACGAAAGACGGCAAGCCCCTGCAACCGGATACACGAACTCGTATCCAGGTCCATGATGACGATACATATTCTCTTACTATTAAGAGCCCAATTGCGGAGGACAGAGGAAAGTACACATGCAAAGCATCAAATAATTCGGGATCCACATCGAAGGTCTTTGATGTTGAAAAACTGGCTAAAGTGGCCAAGCCGGAGAAGACTATTATTTTGGAACAGTATGGGACAGATGAAGTGGAAGGTACCGAAACATCGCCAACCAAGAAAGGAAAGGATAGGCCAAAAATAATGAATGACGAAGCTGTTGTTACTGATGAGGGAGACCTCGAACTCAAGGCACGCGTGGTAGGAAAACCTACTCCATCGGTTGAATGGTTTAAAGGTGAGACGCCCTTAGTGCCCAGCGGTAACATCAAAATTAACGTAAATGAAGATTTCTATATTTTAACCATAATACAGCCAACTCTAGACGACCAAGGCACCTACAAGTGCATAGCCTCCAATGATGTGGGAAAAGCTATTAAGAACTTTGAAGTGGAGTTGGAAGGTTCGGAAACATCTTCCGTTGCAGAAGATATCCAAGTAACTGAATACGTCTCAGAAGAGTCTGTGACACCTTTTGAGGTAACTCCTCAAGGAGACATCAAGCTTCAGGCGATAGTATCTGGTAAGCCAACTGTGATAGAGTGGTTTAAAGACGAGAAGCGCATCTTGACCAGTAATCGTATTAACATCTTGGAGGACAATGAGGTACAAACATTGATTATCAAAAATCCAACAACACGCGATGAAGGTACGTACAAATGTGTCGCCACCACTGACACGGGTTCGGCAACCAGGTTGTTCACTGTTAACATGAAGCATGGCAAACCAATTGTCCCTAGTGAAACCACAATCTATCCAAAGTTTGTCGAGGACGAGACACTTGAACCGTTTGTAATAAGTGAAAATGGTGACATATCTCTTCAGGTAAGGGTTAATGGAAAACCAAAACCAACCGTCATGTGGACAAAAAATGAGAAGTCTGTAAAGCCAACAAACCGCATCATAATTTCATCTGAAGATGATCTTCACGTTCTAACGATAGGCAAACCGGTACCAGAAGACAAGGGAAAGTACGTTTGCACTGCCACAAACGCATCGGGCTCCTCGGCACGATCTTTTGACGTTGATGTTGAAGGGACTGGCCCTGTTCCAATGAAAGAGGAATATGCTCTTCCACAGTTTGACGTTGGATTAGCAAGCGCCGCACCTGATTTACTGACTACTCCAAAAGAAGGTAAAAAAGCACCGATCCCAAAGGAAAAGCCAGTAAAACCAACGTTTGCTGACAGCATGGCAACGGTGAATGATAATGGTGATCTTGTACTACAGGCACAAGTATCTGGTAAACCTACCCCCACTGTGCAGTGGCACAAAGGAGACCAGCCGGTAAAGCCAAGTAAAAATGTCAGAATTCAGGTTGATGAAGATCGCCACACTCTCATCTTAGTCCAACCAACTTTGGATGATCAAGGTACATACAAGTGTACTGCTTTTAACAATGCGGGTCAAGCTGTAAAAAACTTTGAAGTTGAACTGGAAGGGTCAGAAACATCATCATTAACAGAAGAAGTTATGGAAACTGAAGCAGTTGGAGAAGAGGAAGTTACGCCTTTTGAAATTACGTCGACAGGCGACATTAGGCTGCAGGTGAAGGCGGACGACTCAGCTGTTGTTGAATGGTTTAAGGAAGATAAGCCTTTAATGCCCAGCAGGAAGCACAATATCTGGGCTGAGAATAGCATTCACTCACTGACCATCGAGAACCCAACTAGTAGAGACCAGGGTACGTACAAATTCGTCGGAACCACTGGTACTGACTCCACATCAAGAACTTTCAATGTGGAAATGCACAAAGGAAAACCAGTGATACCTAATGAAATCACTTCCTCGCCAAAGTTTGTTGAAGACGAACCAACGAAGTCCTTCATACTTACTGATAGTGGCGACATTGAACTAACAGTTAAAGTGAATGGTAAGCCAACACCAACCGTTGAATGGACAAAAGACGGCAAGACCGTGAAACCAAGCAGGCATATTGACATCAGGATAGAAGACAACAACGTTTATAAACTTGTTATCAATCAACCAACTCCCGAAGACCAAGGCACTTATACTTGTATAGCAACCAGCGACACTGGAACCTCGACAAAGTCATTTGTTGTCAATGTTGAAGGTACCCCAACTACAAAACCATCCCAAATCAGAAATGTCGGTGAAGAGATACAGCTTACTGTACCTGCGTTTGGTGAGATAAGACCTGAACAAGAAAAGGAAAGACCCATCCTGCCCGTGGAGCAGATTGTTACTCCTCAGTTTGTAGAAGATGATTCAGTTGTGCCATTCGAAGTCACCAAAAGTAACGATGTTAAACTTCAAGTAAAGATAACCGGTGAGCCAAAGCCAGTGATAGAATGGTCAAAGAACAACTTACCACTCAGGCCTGGGCGTTACGTGGACATTAAAACCGAAGACGACATTTCCACACTGATATTGAAGAGTCCGGCTCCAGGAGACAGAGGCACTTATAAATGTACAGCTACGAGTGAGACAGGTACGGCGACGAGATCTTTTGACGTAGACATCAAAGGTAGAAAGCCAGTGGTCCCCAAAGAAACAACTATAGTGCCCCAGTTTGTTGAAGATGAAACTGTAGCTCCGTTTGAAGTGACTGAAGAGGGGGAAATCAATCTCCAAGTCAAAGTATCTGGGAAACCAACACCTACAGTAAAATGGTCAAAAGATGGAAAGACACTGAAAACAAGCGACAACATTGATATTGACGTGGATGGTGATTATCACACACTGACAATTATAGAACCATTCGTAGATGACCAGGGGACATACACATGCACTGCTACCAGTGATGCAGGAACATCCGTTCGGTCATTTGAAGTTGATATTGAGGGTGTGAAACCAAGAGCTCAGTCTGAATCTGAAGTAGGGAAACGACTCCCAGAAGAAGCTGAATTCAGTATTTCTACACCAGAATTTGCTAAGACAGTCGAGGCGCCAGCACCAACTCAAAAGGAAAAGAAACCACTCACACCTGCTCAAAAAAGTCTACCAGAATCAGAGCGCAAAGAGACAAACGCTGTGAAATCTGTATCAAAAGAATTCAAGGTAGAAAAACCGGGCCCTAAAGAAGTAGATGTGGTAATTCCTACTGCAAAGTTTGCAGAACCTGTAGAGGACGTCAAATCACTACCAAAACCTGCCGAAACCATGGAACCAACGGCGCCGGTTGAAGAAATCGATACGCCCAAGTTTATTGAGGATGATACTTTTGTGCCATTTGAAGTTACGAAAACTAATGATGTCAGACTTGAAGTTAAGCTAGCTGGTGAGTCAAAACCTGCCATTGAATGGACTAAGGACAATAAGCCCCTAAAACCCAATAGGTATATTGACATTACGACCACAGATGAGAAATCAACGTTGGTTATTAAGAGCCCAGCTCCTGGTGATAAAGGTACTTACAAGTGTACAGCTACAAGTGATACAGGTTCTGCAATGAGAAGATTTGACGTTGATATTAAAGGCAGAAAGCCTTTGGCTCCTAAAGAAACGACCATAGTTCCTCAGTTTGTTGAGGATGAAGAATTGGAACCATTTGATATAACAGATGAAGGAGAAATTAGTCTTCAGGTGAAAGTTTCAGGAAAACCGAAGCCACAGGTGTTGTGGACTAAAGACGGCAAAGCAGTTAAACCAAGTGACAACATAGATATTGATGTTGACGATGCCTTTCACACACTAACCATCACAGAGCCAACTCTAGATGATAAAGGAACGTACGTTTGTACGGCCACGAGTGATGTTGGGACAGCAGTTAAGCGTTTTGATGTCGAGGTTGAAGGTATAGCTCCAAAACGAAGCAGAGAAGTAGACAAACAAAAACCAAGGAAAGAAGAACCTACCAAAATGATACCAAAAGATGTAAAGACCGTAAAATCGGAAAGCACGAAAACCGAGGCGCCAACAGCTGAACCGGCTGACACTCCATCTGAGGAGATAATAACGGTAGAGACGGTGTCTCCGAGAGATACCGCAGCTATGTTTCCCCAATCGAAAGAAATTAA
>JAOBYE010531082.1:0-12904 GCA_025403585.1 Parazoanthus swiftii
ACGTTTTACAACATTTTTAAAAGTTTTAGTCCAATGCTCTAATTAGGAAGATCATTTCAAAGAACTGCCCCTATGTAATGAATACTCTCTTCCCTGCTTCTGACAGAAGTTTTGGCATGAATAAATTAACCGACGATTTCTTGAAGTAGTCAGTTGATCTCAGAGTTAGTAATAACTCAACTGAGCTGTTTTTGGAGTTTTGGCACAAGTATTTTTCCTCGAGGTTTCCCCACACATAACTACAACAACCGAAATAAGGTAAGCTTAGGCGCTACGCATGATAAGCCACATCTGAAGTTACGTAAGTAGTTTTTTAAATTCATTGACTACACAAATTCTAAAGAGGTGAAAACAAAAGTCTTTTTTGCCTAAACACCGACGTATCAGTTTTCGTCTCTCGTATTTAAATCACAAGTACGCTACACTTGACATTCCGGGACAGCAGATACGAATTTCAAGCAAAGTTGTTCTCTGGGGTATACATTTCCACGTGTTTTAGTCTTACATTACCAGCTTATAGCATTTCGATGTATTTAGTAATGATGTTTTTTTAAGATTCCAGCTGGTACTGTTACTGTTCGTGATACATTAATTTTTCCACCTTCTCGAAACAGATTGCAGGTAAAACTAAGGATTTGTCACAAAGGTCGAAGACTCGAGTGACCCCTTTTCACCGAGGAGTAGAAAGTCTTTTTCCATTTCTGTCTCCGGCTCTGGATGTGGTAAACCTTGTAATTAACTCAAAATTAGCCTTTTCAATTGCGTTCGTAAGTTTAAGTACTGTTTACTTTATTTTGAGTGCAAGAATAACTCAAAACTACCCTTCTAGAGACAAAGCACTCACAGTTATTTATCGATTCACTCATTCAGCTGCAACCAACAGAGGCTGCTTCAGTGCATATATTAAATCATCCCAGACGCAGTGCTCAGTTTATAAATTAAAGCAAAATATATTGCTAGCAATAGGCATGGCCGAGTACGGCGAGTCAAAGTCGAAGTGACTTGCCATGTTGAAGCCAGTACTAAAAAGAGCGGTTCAATTTAAAGAAATTCCAACTAATCTTTATCTGTGATACAGTATCTAAATCTGTGCACTGTAAATTGCTAAATAGTAAGATTACGTTCGTCACACAAACGATGTACTGCAAGAAGTTTGGTTTGAGCTGAGATTTTAGTTCATATATTTCAACAAGTCGAATTAAGCTGCATTACTTGATAAGTTGTGGAAATGCTGCTTTGCAGAACGACAATGTTCTAATTCTTATCACCTTTTCCTCACGCACACTTGTAATGATGTAGCAAGAATGCTTGCCAACCAGTTTTGGAGAATTATTTTGTGATCTTTTTGTTTGTGAATGAGAATAATGGACCACCAACGCATTAAAAACTTACACCTGAACCGACAGTTAAAGTCAAAATAAAATCTTACGTACCTCCAGGAATTTCTTGTCCGCTGACAAGAGAAACAAGCACGAGAAATACAGCTGTTCTGGCAAAGGACATCCTCGGCGATATCTTTGTTAAGAAAACTTCACCTTAAATAACAACAAATGCAGTTCTTCGGCTGTCGAGTCTTCTGCGGCCTTCAGCGAGTCGATTTCACTCCGACTGGATTGTCATACAGCAATTTCCGCTGATACTGGTCTTGCTCAGGGCCGCTCGATATCCAGTACAAACAATATACTGTTTCAAACAGAAAACACTGACACTGTTTGTTTGACTGGAGGATCGCAGATATCCGGTCAACTCAGACCTGTCGGAATTTATATGCGTGCCCATTGCGTGTCACGGCAATATCTCAAGTAATTGGTTTAAAGTGTTAACTAGGCTTGGGTATCACGTTGCCGTCTCGGGTCAGAAGCTCCGTACAATATAATTTAAATGTTTCCTCTTTTCAGTTTAACAAACACCAGTATTGTAACTGTCAAGCTTTGAAGACTATGAGAAGTGGCAAAATATACTTTGAACTGGTTGCAATTTTGCCTTGCGGCAAAAGTTTCATATAGGAGCATCCGAATTTCGCTTCGGGCGATAAACGAGGAAATGCCATTGATGTTGTCATAAGTTCATGTTTTAGTCGGCAAAACAACTAAAATCAGTTTTAATATATTTTACAATCACCCCCTCTGTGACTATACCACTGTAATGTTGTCAATGAATTAAACTACTTTTAACAACTACCCGCTGTTGGTTTGGTCGTTGTACGTAACTTTATTATATGATGCCTTTTACTATACTTTAAACTTAGTGTTGGTTTTTGTACTCAAGTCAATGGCATAGTCCCGAGGTATCCTTTCACGAATGTTCATTCCCAAACTCTTACAATGTGGTAGGAAACTCTATGCTAAAACAGATTTATAGTGTCGGAAGGTGGGGCGCCTAGGTGTAACCTTGGGCTTGGTGGAACAGCATAGCTGACATGCAGAACCCAACGTATACGGTATACAGACAGACAGAACTTCATCATCTCGGTAAAGGACAAATCGCCAGTCAAGACGACAAAAAGGTACATTGACTGCCTATTTAAGTCATGGAACTTTACCATAATCAGTGATCTGTAATTTTTAGTATCTAATTGTCACCTCTATTTATCTCTAATTGTAAATCACTAATTACAACAAACACCTGCCTTAATTTACTCATAACTCATTTAGCACTCAATTAATATTATGAGTTGCCCCACGCGATTGCAAATAAAATCCCAATAAGAAACCTGTCATATATACGCGAATACTTCAGATTACTAAATATTTTACACGGAAATCATGTATACATATATCCTATTTCAGTATTTAAGAGCTAATTTCTTTAATGTTAACCGTCAACAGAACTCATTTTTTAAAAATAAAAGTCAGTCCTTGAAGCTGACGTTCTTTCTTTCATTGAAGAGTGAAGAGCACACACGGTACATTCATAAACAACCCTCAGGTACTTTACCAATTTTAACCAACCCCTCGCTGCTGAAAGTAATTTAAAGTGATTCCGAACAAAGCCGGGTAGAGCAAAACTTAACATATTTGACTTTGGACTTAAATTGATTAAGTGTTTCAAATTCAATCATTTCTGTTCACCGTACCGTGCCGACTATAGTATCCGAAATTCGTAAGACATGCAAGAGCTTTTAAATTTGCAGTTAAAAAATACCAAGCATAATCAAACTTGATTTCCCGTGACAGATGGTGCAGATATTAACGTAACAAAGGGTAAGATGAAGCACAATATTAACTCGACTTTCAATTTTTGAAAAATTGTTTTCAGTATGATAATGACTTTTAAATCATTAAATGTAAAAAGAAATATGCAGAATGTTCGAGCAAAAATTAAACGGTAAAGATCGAGTTCCGTACCTCACACCGTAGACCAGTTTAAGCAGGCCACACATCGTGGTTCGTAGTTATACATTGCAGAACTTTCATTGCAATGGATACATTCCCATTTAAAATTTTGCCAATGTTTTTACACTGATGCATTTATATCTGTCATGAACAGAATGGAAAAGTGGAGTTGACAACATGGGTGGCGTGTCGTTTGTTTGCCGCAAAGTACGGTCTGGTTGAAATTGAACTAGGTTTAAAAAGCCCAACATTTTTTTACAAAATCAAAACCCAGCTGTTAATAATAATTATATGAAGACTTGCCTAAAGCCATAACCACCTTCAGGAACTGGATAAATAATAATAATAATAATTGAAACTGATTGCGATGATGATGATAATAATAACAATAGTAATAACAATAATAGTATCAATAATAATAATAACAATGATGATGATCATGATAATAATAAAAATAATTGTAATTGTAATAGTAATACAATCAAAGTAATAATTATAATGATGATAATAACTTCAACTAGTAAAAGTTTTAAGAAATATAACTTGCGTTGTATACAAGAACATGAAGAAAACGTTTAAACAGAGAGTAAGGAAAAAAGAAAATCTATGAATAATTACACTACGAATATCGTAAATATAGTTACTGCTTCAGCTACAGAGCTTGGATATAAACATTGGAACACATCTTAGAGGTCGTGTGTCGAGGCTATAAGCGCAGCCATATGTGTTTAGTTTAAATTGATCATGGTCTAGGCATTATAAATCTATAAATGTGATTGGTTCTCTGGTCGTTGTATATGCGCTGTTAGGTGACAATTCGTACCAAGTGCATCTTTGCTTAGATGTTTGGCAACTGTTTGAATTTGTCATACATTTAGTGTAAACTGGTAAATTGATTAAAATAAAATATGTTTGTGACTTTTGTGAATAGACCACTGTACAATCGCTATTGTTTTGCTCTCGTGGAAAATTGTAACTCGTCTTCTAATTTTCAATATATACAGGATCTGGGCGTAAGCTGCGCCTGTTTGAAGTGAAATCTTGAGCGGCGCAGAAAAGCACCGCGTGTTTGTCTCAAGTTTCATTATATAGCGGAAGATACTCTCATTTTTGTAGGAACATCTCATTTTGAACCGGGGCTGAAAGTTTTCGATTTATGGCTATTTGAGCCTCAAAATGTTCTTTAAATGATCTTAAACTTCATGTTGCAATATACACACTGCATGCGTGACCCAGGAATGTTGTTATTACTTTGCATTTAGGTGTATTGTACGCAATACGAGTGGATATACTGAAAAACAAAACAAGCTGCGTTGCTTTTCAAAGCAAATGTAGAGATGCAAATCCCCAAATTTCAAAATGCGGGAGATTTTTTTTTTGGGCTAGAAACTCCTGTGTTGCCTATCTACATAGCCACAACAATTGCCTCTAACAACCACATAACTCTTTTTTAAACTAATCCTTAAGTTCTCAACACATATCACGATCACGCATTTATTTATCTTGAAAAAGCGCGAGGCTTTGTGAAAGCCTAATGCACGATAGTCAAAGAAAAACACTAATAAATTTTGTTGTTGTATACTTTTATTTCATCTAAATTTTCTTTAAAAATGCGGGAGATTTCTGTAAAAATGCGAAAAGCGGGAGATCTTGCGAAATTGCCTAATTCCCCCTAAAAGTGCGGGAGAGTTGTAATCTCTGCAAATGGTCGAAGTGATGCGTACAACGAGAACGTATTTTCATCCCATGTCGACCATTTTAAGCTGGACTACATGTATAAACAACGACCATCCAGAAACAGGTGGAATAAAATATTCTTAAGTAAACTCAGCTTGAGTTAAGGAGTCTTAACTTGTTCTTAAGGTTTACTCATTTTTTCAGCCTCAACATTTTTTTTCTAAAAAAATAGGTTCTTAAAGGAAAGAGAGTGTATCTTGAGGGTCTGGATGGGGTTAACTTATACGGTGATAGCTGATATTCGCCCAAAATTTTAATTGATAGCTGAGACATTTTTTTGCTGATTACTGATAATTTGGTTTTAAACTGATAGCAGATATTTGTAAACCTTTAACAAAAGGCAGTTACAACTTTGTTGTTTTTAATTCAAGAGCTCAAAAAAATCAGACAAAATTGGGACACAGTGTGATGTCAGTTGCGTATAGCTGTTGGAAAGTAAAAAAGTTGCTTTAAGCTTTGCAATTTATTCTTGAATAATGCAATATGTGATATAATGGAATTGTACGAAAAGTACTAGTCGATTTTTACACCATTATATGTAAGGCCGGCACCATTAGGGGCACTAGATTACACTGATAATTGCGAATTTTAACTGATAACTGATATTTGTCAAAAAATTAGCTGATAACTGATATTCAGGTACCCCCATCCAGACCGTCTTCCTGTACACAGACGTCATAAATCACATAAATCAAAATTGAAAGTACCTTGAACTTTGTACCTACATAACTGGTGTTTAGATCAAAACCATGCAAACATGCACTGTCTTCGCTAGTTCTGCAAGACGGTTTTACGACTCATAATCTGATAAGAGTTTTTTTAATCTCGAACTTAACACCAACAGGATACAATAAAGTTACTAAGTCGACGAAGACAGTGTTATCGCACAAGCTGTATACGTAAAGCAGGGCCGTAGCTAGATCCAAAATGTAGGGAGGGCATTTGCCCTCCCTACCTGACGCTAGTTATGGTCCCACTTTATATCACTACATTCTACTGAAAAAATATTCTTTAAAATCAACTTCCGGTCCAAAATTTAGGGGGGCATTTGCCCTCCCTGCCTGACGCTAGCTACGGCCCTGTAAAGTAGCGCAGAGAAAAAGAGCTGGAAACACACTTACATTGTCATATTGCATCGATGGGTAACCGGATTCTATCAATCAACATACTTTCGTATTCACACTTGAAATTTGAAAATATTCTTTTCGAGGTTGTGTTCGAGTGTTTTAATTTTCTTTATATTGAGCTCTGTTAACTAACGGAAATAAAGGAGATTGTCAGTATTGTCAGTTTTAACGTTGGGCGTGATTGTTTATCAGCATGCACCCATACCCTCATACTCAGAGCTTGGCAAAGAGATCAATATTTACATACATAAAACACTGCTCCACCACAAAAGCTAAAACTCCTGCGAAGTTAAGAGCCAGAGATGATTTGTGACAATAAAAGGCTACAAAATGAATGAAGAATTCATCTCACCCTGTGTGCTATATACAAGTAAGTTATCATTCTGATCGACAACCAAAGAAGACTGAAGAAACATTGCAACGATATTATTAAGATTTGCAGCAAATATTTAACCCAGCACGAACAGGGCCAAGTCTGCTCCTCTCATAAGTTGCCCTGCTCTGTGACTAGGTATACCTGTTTCAGGCAAGGTTTATGACGTGGTTTGTTTTAGTTATGGTTAGTTTTAGTTAGAGCTTCGTAGTTCTACACGCAGTTTATTTTATGTTGCGGAGTTATTGATCAGTCTTTGAAAACACGCGCTTTAATATAAATGATCCCGCAGAGACTGTTTACAGTATTGCAACCAAGGGAAAGTTTCCGTTGTTGGGCTGAGTTGACAATATATCATATGTTAATAAAACATTACTAACCGAACAGAATTTTAGTCACGTTCAATTACTTATGTTCCTTTGCAATAAAGATACTAAACGTAGATAAGGATCCGCCGAATCGTTTATTACGGGAAGGGGCGGTGGTTATTTGCAGTTTTGAGTTACAAAAACAACTTTTGTGACCCCACCCGCTTGTTGCTTGAAGGAAATATTGTTAACCCCGCCCGCTCGAGTAGCAAATAGAATAATGAGTTTGAAAGTATGTTGGGAGAATTTTACATGTCATAAACAATCAACTTATTTTATATTGATACTATCAGGATAAAATAGATATTGATGAATAGATTTGGAGTAAACGGGTTTTTTTTCGGGTCCCACCCAGAATGTTTAGACGCAAAAGCGAGGCAAGTCATTCCAATCCGCAAATTTTTCACATTCTCAGTAGTTCTCTGAGTGTTGGCCGCCCTAGGACGGTTTGAATGCTTCCGAGTGTTGCTTTATTATAAAGAATGGAGAAAACAACAAGGACTGGTATGATAAACCTTGCTTTCGCGCAGGGTCCTCCAGTATTGCCACTATAACTACAAATAAAAAGTTCATTGCCTGGGGTACCATACTTTGGGGGTATGTATTGCTCAAGCAATCAAACTTTGACCTATTTCAGACCAAAAATCATTTTTAATCCTCCTACTCCTTATCAACTGAAGAAATCTAACTCAATTGACTCAACTTCAGACCGGGTAAACACGCATAACTAACAGCAGGCGAATAAAAACAGTGGTGTTTCTGGCATAGCCTGTGTTTTTCTTATCTTTTATTCTGCATTCTGCGATGTGACTGTCTTGGAGCAAATAATCGCAATTTTTGTGGTCCATTGATATATTCTCTGCGAAAACCACTCCCCTTTTCCAGATTAATGAGGCAAAATGTATACCCAAATCAAGAATAAATCTGCCTGAAAAACACACCATTTCAGTGGGGGTAGCACATACTGGTATGGTCACTTAGGGGAACTACCTGCCCTGTGGGGTTAATTGTAAGAAATGTATCGTCTGCTTAAGCAAAACCTAATTGACATTTGCTTATTAAATAACCACCATACTTGAAATGTCTGGTAAACTTTTCTGATTTGGAAGCTAATTCCATACTAACTTAATCAAACCAAAGCAACTCAAGACAGCAAACAAGTACTAATTTTATTCCGGCAAATAACACTATTGTACAAGTTTGCTGAAACTACTTGCCACCGGGTGTGTTTTTCCTTTCTTTTCCTTTACTCAATGAATGCTTCTTCATCTTATTTCTTAATCATTTATAACGAGCTATATTGACTGAAGTTTCGCTACACAACAATAGATCTTTTCACGGTTCTCGTACTAGTGCGCAATTAGGAGGCGAAGGTTGACAAACCCTTCCCCACCTTTGACATGCAAAGCAGTGTTCCTGTTATGTTAACCAGTCTCGCCTCGGTGCCATACAAAGGCTTGGTTACTTTTCAAGAACCGTAAAAAGGGCTGTTGTACAGTATAGTATTGCTTAATTAACATTTTTTGCCTAGCTTTCCGCAGACTATTCTCTTCTCGCTGCAAAGGAGAGTAATAGTCTATGTTAGGTTACGCTTTGCTTTTTTTAATTCAAAATGCTATTCCTTCACCATAAGAGAAAAACTCCAATAAAATTTGTCGGGCATTACTTTTTGGTCTGCTTTTCACTTTCAGCTGTCGGGAGGGATGTTTTACGGACTGAGCCGTACAGCCGGTTGATAACACAGTCGGCGCCCTTGCTTGGGAGCTTTCCCGCCCCAGGCCCTTGTGCTTCCGCGAAGTTGTTTGGAAACTCATACCCTGGGTCCCATGCTCTCCGCATTCGCGAAAAGGAGAACACGAGATAAAGGAAAGAGATCACTCCGAAACCAAAGAGCGCCGCCAGTAGAATCAGAATGGTCCGCAGGAGGAACGGGTGTTCCTTTGGACGGGAGGGACAGTTAACCGAGCCACCTGAAACACAAAATGGAAAGTAATTTTATCGCATGTCTGTTGATCACTTGATGCTTGTCTGGGGTTGGTACTCATTAATTAATCAGAGGGTAGGGTTGTTTGTCATAACTATTGAAAGGAACCGTTTAACCGTTAGAGCGTGGCTACAGCTAATTTCTGTCCCTAAATCTAATCATAAAGGTGCTATGTCAGTGCTGAACAATTTTTGAGGCGGTGGAGGCAAAAGTGCCCGCTCGGAAGGCATCAGAGGGAACGCAACGAAACTTCTCAATCTCAGCAATAATAATATTTAGGAAAAGTCACAAAACTTGGAGTGCTACCATTAACGGATTGTTTTATGAGAAGGGTTTGACCCCCATATGAGATAAAGTTAATGGATTTAAAAGTTATTAAAATGTAAGAAATAGTCAGATTGATCTGTGACTTCGATGGGAAACCCTCGCACTATTTTTTTTGTAGAAAAGGTTATCTTTTTGGTAATTTTGTCAATCAGAAAATGCATTTGCCTTGGCAGCCAGAAGTAATGCGTGCGTAGAAACCAAATGATTTATCTCAGGCCAGGTAGAGTTAAGCTGGGGAAAGTAAGGACAAAAATAACTTTTTACCTGCTGATTGATGAAGTTTGGATTCTGCTGGTGCGATTATTGATTGTGTTGTCTTCAGTCCTGTGGGTAACGTTGTCGGTTTTACAGACTTTTCGGCCTCGCCTCGGTGCGTTGCTGACTCATTAGCGATTGGTGATTTCCCGGTGGATTTCGTGTTTCCTTTCGTCATTGTTGTCATAGTCACAGTTCCTGTTGTTGCGTTTGTCGTAGCTGGAATGGATGTTTCAGAGGGGTGAGATTCTACAAAGAGAACAGGTTTCGTCAAATCACAACTGAACCTGTTGTTTGAATGAGGCAAAATCAGTGCACTATTCTTCAGTTTGGGGGTTTCTATTGCTTCAATTTTACCACCATGATAATGATTTAATGGTTTTGGTAAAAAAAATTACAGGTCAAGCATACTAAAACTGTTTTGTTAAAGTTTCCTTTACTGATATAACAACTGTATCCAGCAAATCAATTTGATTCATAAATTACTTCCTCGTGGAACAACGTTCAAATACGAAGAGCTCCAATTCGTTATGTAACAATTAGAACAATTTGAAAGGATTTTTTTCCTAACTCCCAGCTCCCAGCTTGAGGGGGCCCACGTCACTAGATAAAAAACCCACTGCTCCCATTCCTTCCCTTCCTTCCCTTCGCTGTGTTACACTGCAAGAAGTTAGAAACAACTATTACTTATAGACAACTCCCAACATATTTCTCACGTCACTTTTTTTAATGTCTCACCAATTAGCGATGGTATAAACAACAAAAACACAAAGTATAATGCATTGAGTTGATAGCTATAGCGTATGTTACCACTCCATGATCGACCGTAACATCAAAAGTAATTCTTAAAACAAGCAACGAGCTAATTGATTCACGTAACCTGGAAAATATTGTTAGATACCCGTAAGCGGATACTCTTAATTAACATTTGTTGGTAACTTACTACATGTCTTGCCAAAATGGCTGGCGATGAAGCCGTCATTGCAAGTGCATTTGTAGCTCCCTGCAGTATTAACACATGTGTGTTGGCATCCGCCATTGTTCTGTTGACACTCGTCCACGTCTGTAACCATAGTAATAATCACGTAAATGAAACCAATTTCCATGGTACTGTTTGGTACTGTTTGTACTTGATCTGCCTGCTCTCTGAATAATATGAGGCGGGGATGGGTTGTTATAGCGGGGTTGTTGTGCTTTATAGAGATATTGCATTTCTTCAAATTACTAACCCCAGGCCCCGGCACTTACTAGCATATCCTATAATTTACATTAAACTGTGCTTTTGCCTGAATACTGCTCATGTTTCTAAAATACCGTAGAACTCCGATAATAAGCCCCGGTGATTATTTTTGGTCAAAGACCTTTTCGCCGATCTTAACCGTTCTTGGCGGGGGAGGGGGTTCTATATGGACAAACGTTTTCGTTTTGAAAACGCTATTTTTTTGTTCAAACAATTGCGATTTTTTTGAGATTTTTTGCTCACAACCTGTCTTTTAACGTTACCTTTGAAATTAATTATTCCAAATATAGCCTTATTTATTTACTTTTTTCTTTCTTTCTTTGTTTTTTTTATTATTCTTTCTTTATTTCTTTATCTATTTGTTTATTTATTTATTTATTTATTTTGCGGGGGGAGGGGGGTGTGCTTATACAGGGAAGGAGCTTATACGCGGCGGGGTTTATCAACGCGCGCGGAATTTGACAGTACTGTAGACAGGAAGTGGTCCTGGTCAAACAGTCGTTCTATTTTGATGCATTAAAGTCAATTTATTCCTTGCTTAAACGATGGTTTTCCGCAAAAAATTCCTCTAAACCCACGATAATTTCTGAAAAGTTGATAATATTAGCGTTACGCCTCAATTAAGTCACTAAAATGCTTGCAATGCATGTTGGGATTGAGGAGCGGACAAACACGCTGTTCTGTAGGAGCCAGACACGCGATCAGTTCACAATTATCACGGACTTTTTTCTAGTTCCCGCTGTTTTCATATTTAGTTCTTTAAAAACATATCTGAAATTGTTCAAAAACCTGTTATTGATTGCGTGTTTGTCCGAATAACAATCCCACAAAGCAATGCGTAAATCTATTTTTTACACCTGATGCAGAGCCCCATTAGTATTACGTTCCCAAATTAATCGCTTTTTTTACCAGCTTGGGATGAATACATAATCATGAAGTGAGTTAAGATTTATACTAAAAACAGACCAGAGCTCATGGCCAGTATAATTTATTTGAATATAATATAATTCCAGTTAATAGCAATCACAACGTTAACTATTAACATTCAAAGACTCAGGTTAATCGATAATTAGTTAATTAAAATAGGAGGAGGCGGCTTGGTGGGGATTGACACAGTTTGCTTTTAACTATAATTGTTTATTGTTAACCAAAATAAGACTTTCATATCTAGCCGACTATCTTGACTGCTTTTAAAATTTAAAGAACTTTAGATTCTGTCCACAAACGGCTCAAAACAAATCTTACCGACACAGCTTTGTGTGCTTCCATACTGAGTCATCTTGAACCCAGGACCGCACAGACACGAATCTTCCGGGAGCTCTCTCTGACACTTCTTCTCCCAAACTCTACCATTGGTCAAAATATCTTCCAATGCTTTGTAAAACAAAACAATTTAACAAAAGTGACCGTAGTAATCATTATTAGTAATCATTATTATTGCTAATTGCGCGGCGGACTAAGAGTTATTTGTATGTTACAGTGCCCTTAGTTTAACATGGATGAAAGTCGATAGAGCCATGACTGCGTGGCGACGGCAAACGAACAATATGAACAGATCTGCAGTGTACCTGCAGAAACAAGCACATAGTGATAGCAAACAGTTCTAAGCAGAAAGGGGGGTGAAAGCACAATGTTTTAGAGAAATACAGGAAACCAAACTGCACAAAAACATCCTAAGCGCCAGCGGAGAAAAAAAAATCACAACATTATAAATATTTATTTTGCTTAGAATACGTCCTCCGCAGATCTATTTTGCAAACTGAGTTCATCAAAACGCTCTTTTATGTGGATTTCTTGGAGGGGAAAAACATTTAAAAAATAATAAGTAGGACTTAAAACAAATCACACATTTCGATTCAAAATTAAACAAACTGTTTGTTGCTCCTGTAACTGCTAATGGCCAATTTATTTTGTTTTTTTTAAAGACAATACCCAAAGTAACATGATCAACAAAGGTTTATACGGTATGTTTTTTTTGCCGTATTATTAAAGTGGCTTACCTTTACACACAGTACCGTCGGCAAAGGAGGCATACCCGTCCCTACAACTACACGAGGACTCGCCATTGGAGAAAGTGCACTTGTGGGGGCATCCCCCATTGTTTATCACACACTTATTAGCAGCTGCAACATAAAACGAGAATTAATATTAGAAAATT
>JAOBYE010531193.1:0-12904 GCA_025403585.1 Parazoanthus swiftii
CTCTATGAACTCCAGAATTGAATTTTTCACGTTCTGTTTTCTAAAGATTAGTAGTTTACTTAACATTTATCCTTCACAACTTTCTAAGAACTTCAATTTTTAATGTTAGGTTGTAAGTTATAGACTTAAGTATTTATAATGACATATAAATCGTTTTATACAACAGTTATGTTTGTTGTACTTACATTCTTTTCTTCATATTTTTGAACGAATTATAGTGTTTTGGGCCCGGGTTGAACGTCGATCTTAGCATGCGTCGAACTAAATTCAATAATAAAGCGCATGATAAGTTCGACGTTTAACACAGCTAAGATCGACTGATTTAGTTTCGATCGACGCAGCCGTTCTTATCGACTGGAGAGGTCGATTAAAACTGCATAAGATCGACTCTGGGTCAAACGTCGACCTTATCATGCGTCGAACTAAATTCATAAGTTATAATAAAGAATGATAATGTATGTTTAGCCTCGATTCAAGTTTTTATGCCTTTGAGCAAAAAATTAATTAATTAATTGAATTATGGTCGACCAAATTAAGTTTGAGTCAAACGTCGAACTTAGTTAATTTCGGTCGATCCGAAGTGTAGTTTAATTAGACACATGCTAAGATCGACGTTTAACCCTGACCATACATTTTCAATACGCGTTCTATCAATAAAGCCTCTCTCTCTCGCTTTCTCTCACGCACGAGCACACACACACACGTTAAGCACGCACACACGCGCGTACACAAACATAATTGTCTTCAGATATCAGGAAATATATTTAGTATTCACCAAAGCATGTCTTTGTTCGAGCACGCGTCGTGAACTCTTTAAGATAAATTATTTTTGTGATATTTCAGCTCCAGAGTCGAAGATGAAACTGCGCCTAGCACAAGAGCACTACATTAGAACTGTTGAAGAAATGAAAAATCTCGTTGAAGAATTTCACATCAAGTTTTCTACCATTCACGCAATGATGAAACATAAACACGTGAAAGAACTTCTATTAGTGCGAAACAGACGGTTTTCCGAGTCGCGAACAAGCACCGCCTGGGTTTAAGAAACACATGGGCAATAACGGTTCTAGGGCAGTTCATTATGCTTCCATACCTTTTCATTGTAACGTGGAGATACGAACAGATAATTGTTGTCGTTGTTGTTGTTGATAGTTTGGTATCTCTCACTGGTTTCTACCAAAACGCTAAATGAGAAGTGACAAAAAAAAGATGGAGTTGAAGAAATTGAGATAAAATAAACTAGAATTTTTATGACTGGAGGTCTTCCCAAGCATGATACCCCATTTTCGTTTCTTACGTCTACACTCCCAAAATGATTAGATTGCTTCTAAGTTTTGCTTTAGAAGGGGTGAGTTTTCACAACGTATAAATACTCAAGGATATGTTCCTTACACAACTGTAAGTTCGAAAGTTGAGAAACATTGACTGGGAGGAAGAGGTCGAGCACTCGGTCCCCACCGCTCATCAAAACCCTAGATCCGCCACTCAGATAGGCTGTATTAGTCTGTGTTAGTCTATGTGAGAATGATACAGAACAAGTTAGAATGAGGGAAGCCTTAGTTCGTGCAAGCAACAAGCTATCCCTTAAAAATTTTGAACTGTTACATTATAAAAACTGATATATGAACTTGAAAGGCAATAAATTTGAACTTCTGACAACAAATAAAAGATCTTCTCTTTAGGTTATAAAAGTTGCATTGTTTTTAAGAAAGTTCCGGCACTGACAATATCTAATAAAGAATGTCTAGAAATTTTTGGTGTTGGTCTTATTAAGAATCATTTGCGCACTAAAATTTGGTAAATGTTTGCGGACTAACCCTTTTCTCAATAAAGCGTATGTTTGCCTTGCGCCTGACTTTTTAAAACTCGTTTTACCGACTAATTCCGTGCTTGTACCTCTGTTATCTAAAAAGGGAAAATTTCAGTTCATCACTACGCACTTTAAAAGTAAGACAATCCCCTTTCTACAACACTTATATGAAGTCATAAATTATGTTTAATAAGAAAGTCAAGAAACAGTCTGCTTTGATATAACTAATTATTTACCCCAAGTTTCCTGCCAAAATATAACATGATTTGTTTGGTACGCTTGCATGGGACCAGTTCCTTAGTTTATCTGATTTGCTTAGTGCGCTAGTGTACGACAAGTGCCTTAGTTTATTCCATTTGGTAAACACGCTAGTACATAACTCACTGTGATCTTTCCGTAAAAGAAGTCAAGCTGGCTACAGCAGAATTATGTAGTACGTGTCTAGTTTATCTGTTGCCATTCGTATGTAACACCTTACAACACCAGGCTCTGTAAGATGTATTACGCAATAAGCACATTAAAGTTCCATTCGAATAACTTATGTTGTTTTCTAAATGCTAACTTATTTCACATCAATTATTTTGCAACAATATATGTTCATTTGTTCATCTAGTGCCTGATTAGGCTTGTGGTAGTAGTTTTATCTATTCAATGTTAGAAGTCAATAACTGATTCTAGATGGCGAAAAGTTTCTTCCTGAAGGAGCATTTCGTATTCCGAGATTGGAATTCGCCAAGCAAAGTAGTAAGCATGACAAGACAGTAACGACATAGGATACAGAAAAGCATTTTAATGGTATTCTTCAACTCATGAAAATTTGCATGTGATTTAAGAGAACAAGTTCATAAACACAATTGCAAGACACTGAATCCCTGCAGATCACGAAATTACAAAAGCTTGCTGCAGTAAAGCTATGGAATGAAAAATTATCAGCAGTCTAAATATTCTTCGCTGAAGAATGCGTGAAAACACCGACAGAAAGTACCAAGTACTAAGGTAATTAAAATGTCTCAGCAGTGAAATGTTGAATATGCTAAACAGTAAATGTCTTCATAACTCTGTGGGCCAGGCCAAATATTGAAACTATACTACAATATGGAATATACTGCTCTTCAATAACTTCGTAAACTGATATGCGTGCACAGAATGCTCTCTAAATCTAAAAACAAAACGGACAAAATAGGCATGGAATAGGCATGGCAAGCAAACTGAGCTCAACATCGGTATAAGCAAGGCACGCGTATTGTGCATCGATGCCACACCAACGTCACCAATTATAGTCAGCGGCGAACCCCTCGAGTTTGTGGAGAATTTTACACACCTTGGTAGTCTCATTCCTTAGCAAAAATAAAGGAACACAGAAGGATATATAAGCAAGACTAGGGAAGTCCCGCTGAGCTTTTGCTTAACTTCAGAACTTGTGGAAGTCAAATCAGTACAGGTTGAAGACAAAGACAAGGCTCTACAACAGCAATGTAATATGTATCCTACTATACAGTTCAGAATGCTTGCGTGTAGTGAAAGGAAACATGACAAAGATTGAATCATTTCACAGTGGAAGTTTGAAAAAGATCTGCCGGATATCCTGGCCCTAGCCTCCTCCGCAGGCAACTCTAAAGAGAAATATGAAGCAGATAGGGTGAATGATGGCTGTTGTAGGCTGATGTATGGTTAATGAGTGTGAAGGAAGGGACGAGCGGTCCTTCACCCTTATTAACCATACATCAGCCTACAATAGCCACCATTCACCTCTGTTTAATATTAGAGTTGCATGCGGAGGAGGCTATCCTGGCCCCAAAATATCAAATGTGGAACTCTACAGGATACAAAGTTGCAGTAGTATAGTTTTAGAAATCAAACGTCGACGCTTACGATGGCTTGGCCACGTCCTTAGAATGACACAAAATCCACCTGGCGCAGAACGGTAATCGCAGCGACCGAACGGACCGAAGCGCAGAAACCAGCGACAGATAGAAGACGCTTGAGAGGCATTGTCGAGGCCTTATGTCTCTCTGGAGGCCTGTTGATGATGATGAAAACAACAACACTCTTAAAGGGTGGGGGTATCGCGTACTAACGTAAGAACCGTGAAAACGCCTTCTGACCACAAACCGTCCCGGGCGCAGATTTTAATTATTTATTACGTGCACTCGTTTCAAACTTATCAGGAATTTTGTAACATTTAATTCTAAGCTGTAATGACGACGTAGATCACTCTTTTGCCTGTGTGTAAGCATGTTCTTAATAATATATACCTGTATATTCTCCATGTACACTATATACACCCATATAGTGTATATGGTGTATATATTTGTATATGGTGTATATGTGTATAGTGAATATGGAGAATATACAGGTATATATTATTAAGGACATGCTTACACCAAGAAAGAGCCACTTGTTCCCTGCTTCTTTCAGATTTTTTTGAATAAACTAGCAAAAATTATCTAAATGTCCATATTATTTTAACACTTTTAATATTTTCAAAAGCATTTTTCTCAATATGACATCATAATTTCTTCACAATAGGATCGTCGTTTGCAAAAAATTGCAGCAGTGTAAATTATCAAACATTTTGAGTAGTATATTTCAAAAGGACCGTAGCTTAAGGGGAGTCAATGGACATAAACCATTGTCAGTGTTTTGCAGCTACGTGTATATTTTGTGTAGTGTATAGTCAAAAATAACTGACGAGCTTACTGCGCCATATAACGTCATAGATGACTTACTTAGTTTAACTAAACTTGTTCATGGCTTTAGCAGTCACCACACAATTTTTGGTGAAGTTACACTACGTCATCCAACGTCATCGCCCTCCCTCAATCACCCATTCCTCTCTCTCCCGAAAATCAGGGAAGCAGTTTAAAGCTTGTAGGTTTTGTAATCAAATGTTTCAATCTCTAAGGAAAAGTTCGTTAACGGTATATGACTCTCCCAGCAAATGCACTGTCCTTTGACTTTGGGCTTTCTACCTTTGTGACTGTTCGGGAGTCAGATCGGTAACATTTCACCATCTCCTGAATTGGAAAGACACTGTCTTTGAATAATCTTTCAAATGCCTTCTTGTACTCCTTATTGGTAAAGTAGTAAATCCAAGGGTTGACAAATGAGTTACTCATTGCCAATATATCACAAAACTTAGTGATATTGGGCACGTCTAAAGTAGCATCCAAAGTGGTTACGATTAAATAAAGTTTGCTCGGAATCCAACAAACTGTTATAAACATTGCTGTGAAAGCGCACATACGCACAAGCTTCCGCTTCAATTTTATGCTATTCGATTGCTGCGGAATGGTTGGGACTTTTTTAGAATGCTGCCATAAGTGAATATACGTAGTCCAAGTGACAAGAAGCGGGAAAATTAGTGTCAACACGAAATTTAAAACAACAAAACTTGTAGATTTCACGCTTTCAAAATCATGAGGGGGTATCATATCAGGAATGTGGATGGCCAAGACTGTGATTGTAATGGAAAATATATAAAGGTAAATTCTGTTGTTGCGAAACTTGTAGCGGTATTGAATAGGCCTGACAACAGCAAACCATATTTCTAGGGCGAGGCACATGATTAGCAGGGTAGACATCTCCCCGAAGGTAAATTCGAAGTAGCCAATTTGAACTAATGTCAACAGTCCATGGCTGCTGCTTTGACCGAGCCGTGATCCAACTACTTCTGCAAGGACAGTTGCCACTATCATTGTCATCCCTGCAAAGCAGTTATAATTTACTTAGGGCCTTTTCATATGAGCCCGGTTGACCGGGCTGGTCCGGTTTCCGAGATCTCAACTTACCTCTAAATCCTTCATAAAATTTTCGATGTGTTCATATGAGAAGGCGTGCTGGCTCGGTTACCAAGAACTCGGCTTTCCCAACCGAGATCTCGGTAAGCAGGCTGGAAAATGTTGCCATATGAACACTTCATCCCGGTTACCGGGACTAATTATTAAAAACAGCGCATGCGTTACAGAGTTATAATGACGTAGCAGCTTGTTTTCTTATCACACAACGTGGTAAAAACATGGCGGGAAGTGAGGGATCGAATCCTAGGAAGTTCTGTTGGCAAACAGAAATGGCCAACCAGTTGATCGAGTGTTTACTGGACTACAAATCAAAAATGGCGTACAAAAGTCTTGATTTCGATGCTGACAAACAAATAAAGTAGCGAACTGAATTTTCTCATATGAACCCAAGGCGAAACCCGTCCCGGTAAGCGAGCCAGCCCGGTCAACCGGGCTCATATGAAAAGGCCCTTAGATCAAACAAATCTATAATCTGAATCGTGTAAGTTTCATTTCATTAATTTTTATATTGAAAGATCACTAAAATACAAATCGAAATGTTATGTGTTACGAAACGCTAGTAACTGACCAAAATCTTCTTGTAATTCTTGTATTCAAGCACACAGTCAATAACAAGAGAGACACATTTGCAGCGAGTTCTGTGTAAGCATCGGTTTCAATTTGTTTCTTAGTTTTAAAGCTAAAGCTGTGACCTCACCTTTTCTAATATTCTAGTTTCGAGATACTTTATTTCTTTACAGTAGCTGATACTTATAATTTTAAAGTCATTTGGTTCTACTTTCTTGTTCTGTTTCATTTGTTGTAGCCTGATTTTTCTTTTACTTTTGGATTCATGCCTAGTTTGGAGTCTAGCTCTGTTATATACCTCCTGCTGATTATTCGCGATTGAAGTCTTATAAGTGATTTAATATATTAAGATTATACATAAGAGAATTTGAAAAAAATATGATGAAATATCTGTTTTTTATGGAAATAGAACTTATTATTACAATTTAAAACGAAGCAGATCCATCGTTCGTTTTTAACGACTTAATTCTATTCTCGCCGAAAACGACAAGGACAACTTGAAATCGTTTTGTTAGTGCAAATCTGCATACTTGCTCTTTCAGTTTCGTAACTTACCCGTTAGCGTGTCAACAATCGCAAGGGCAAAAATGATGATGTTGTAAGCTCGCTGAAGCATTTGCCGATTTCTCACAAGAACTGTACAAAGTGCAACGTTGCTGAGCAAAGCAAATAAACCAATGACCCCATAACTAAATGCAATCCTTCTATCCACTTCGATTTTGTTGTTTTCATAAAATGCTTCTGTTGGCGTCGTAGAATTGTTTATCCCTGACATTATTCTCTAAGCTGAGACTTTCAAAATCCGTTCTAAAATCGCACGGGAATACACTTCTTTGATCGGATATTTCGATGAGTATAGAATTGCCATAAAATCATACAATGTTATATTAGTTGATCAGCGGGTTTTCTTCAACTTTTTTTCTGCCTTTAGACTGTAGGCAAGGTGAATTGCTTCTTTGTTTATTTGACAGAGGGGAATGTTAATATTAATTTGAATACATTCATCTGGCTTATGATTTTGTGGACAATGTTTAAAGTTATTTTCAGATCTGTATGATAAGAGTATTAATTCTTATTTTTTTCATCAAGAGAAAATGTACTTGTCAATATTGTTGATCATGAAAGCGTATAATAATACCGTTAGAGCTTGCCTTTCAACCAGCTCCTTTGGAAACTGTAAATCTTGAACCTTAATATTAATAACATCTCCACAGTGACGAATGAGTCTTAGTCTTTGTGTTTTTAATATGACCGACATTTCCTATACTGTCAGACTCCAATACAATAGTTACCTTGGCGTTCTCTGTTATTTATCAAAGCTTGGTTATTAATATTTTCCTTGCCTTACTGATGAGCACTTGTATGCTGACCGTTTATTTATTTAACGCGTATATAATGAAGTGAAGAAGACTTTTCATGACTACACACACTTCCATTAGGACAATAAAAACACAAACATTAAAATATCATTAAAATATCATTCATGATCGTGATTCCAACGGCTATTTTATTTGCCTCTTTTCTTATCGAAGAAAAACGAAGGAAGGAATTGGAACTACCAAAAAGGCTGCTTTGCAAAATTAAGATTAAAGTAGTATGCCTCACCTGCATGGAAATCCTTATTTTGCCTGGAAGCACTAAACGTAGAAAACTTATTCCTTGATATTCCGAAACTTTAAAAAAAAACCCAAAAAACAAGAGAAATAAAAATGTTTATGATATTCACGTGATTTGTGACGTCACCGCGCATCATACACCCTTGAATCGCTAATAACATGTTGGAATGATTTGGCACCAGCTCTAAACCTTCAATATAAACAAGATACAAGAGAGTAAGAATGTTAAGGCAGTCACATTTGACGGCGTCATTCTGCACATATACATTTTGCACATAAAACATATTGGTATTTGAAGCATTAATTGCCAAAACACTAAGTCATGAAAACGATAGCAAGCATGGATAGTAAACGTGTTTATCAACGTTTATTACAAATTGCAACTAGGGGTTATCACAAATTGCGACAGGTACATTATAGCAATTTATGTTAAGTTTTATTACAAATTGCGACATGTATTACAAATTGCTAGAATACAATATTTTTAGTTAGGTTGCCCCTCACGAAGTTCAAAAAACAATAATTATATTATAGTCTTGTTTTTAACATGGCAACCAAAATGGTCCCAGTCCTAGCTTTTTGGTTGTTTCATAAGTCAGACAGATTGCAGATAAAACTGGTGAAACAACCTGAGATTTGTGTCCATATGTTCCTTTGTTTAGTAAGCAATAGACTTGTTTTAAGCTTTTTTTTTCTTTGCAGAGAAAAAACTTTTTTACAATCAACTTTCAAAGAATTGGGCTCACTTTACCACTTATTCTGCTCGGCAAAAGAAACCATGGACCAACTGTCCTTACCTTGGATTTGCCAAACACACAAAGTACCCAGATAACATCCGACCAAGCATAGGTTGAGCAATTTGCAACCTCGAGCCAGGAATTAACGCTAATGTGCTGCTTTATACATAAAGGATAAAGGGCAAAAGCTTCACCCAATATTTAGTATTCTTCAAGAGCAGCACAAGAAAGCAAGACAAAATTTATCTGAAAAATCGGCAATTTTAATTCTCCCACTTCATTTTCTTGCACAAATTGCGACATCAGTATTTCATAAAAACGACTCTTCTCCTTCGGAAAGATAATGGGTTTGAAGAACGTCTCAAAGAGAGGCTCGAACGAACACTTTTTGTGAAACAACATGAACAAGACCGCTATCTTGTGTTAACCCAACCTCATGATCATTGCAAGGTTGAACTATTTTGAGCGGGAAGGCCTCACACCGAAAGTTTTGTATTTGCTGCCGAAGGCAGCAAGACTTATCGCGGCTTAAGGCTGAGATTGTTTCTCTCCGGATGTTTTGGCACCACATCGACGTGCTTCGTTTTCGTGACGTACGCTAATGTTTGGCTTTCTGAACCAATCGACATACTTCTTCATTTTCGGATGTTTTCGGGACCAATCAAAAAAGTCGGTGATCAGGGGCGGGGTGCCCAGTTGTTCACGCGTATTTACCATGCGATTCCCTTTTGTCTTTGCTTTGGATGATTGAGTAGAGTCCGGGAGTGAGACGGGTGTTTTCAAGGTCTCTTTTGCTGGTAAGTTTAAAGACAAGTAATGGTGTAGATGTCTTTATCTGTTTGTGCAAGTATTCACCAAGCTCATCAAATTTTCTGGATTGATCCTAGAGGGAACTCTGGCAGTGCGCAATGATGTCTTTGTCGGCTTTGATCTGCGGACAGTTGCTGCCAATCCAGCGATGGGCAACCGAAATACTTGACGCGATCCTTTTATAGGGGGACGCGATGTATCGATCTGCACGTTACCGAGGAGTTCCTCACAACTAACATTTAAGGCGAAGTTGCTGGAGTAAATTACATACATTTTAACTACTGTTGCTTCAGATGCATTAAGAGGGTAAAGCCATGGTCGCATGTGATAAGATACAAGAAACACTGGTTTCTGAAAACCTTAATTTCAGGTAACAACACCAAAACATCGGTACTCTTCCGACATGACAACATCGCAAGGGCACTTCTACTGGGACAATCCGTCCCTGGATATTGCTACAGTTTCTTACGTTTTGCTTCGTTATCAATATTCACTGGTTTCTACTATATAAGCGTATTTTTTCTATTATGTAGTTTGTATTTTCACGCAAGGTTAATTAGTTGCATTTAATTACTAAGAGATAGTCCACCTCTTGTTTCTAAAATGATTTTAAAATCATTGTTTGATATTGGTAAGAACCATGCACCATCAACAACGATAGAGGGTTTCTTAATAATTTCAAACCCGCGGCATCAAATTTTCACTGGTCGTTGAGTCAAAGACATTTCCACAAGATTAACCTAAAATCAAATCTTCTTTTCTGTTTGGGCGTGACGGCAGTAACTAGTTTTTTAGATTTTCCAAACATTTCCCAGTCTGAAGAATGTTTACTGAAACAGACGGCAAACTCCGAGAGAGCTAATGAAAATGATGCAATTAAGAGTTCGGTGTCGTGTGGGTGGATGCTTTTAATGAGAGGATTACACTTTATCAAACACGAAACACTTCTTTTTGTTTAAGTTTTGCTTTGCTCGTGACGCGCACAAGTTACAATCCCTATATTTTTTTCTCGCATTTTCAAACAACAGCACAGACAAACCTTAACGTTTTTAAGGAAATGGCTAAACAGGTAAATTTAAACAAAGGCAAATATTATTGACTAACACGTAAACAGTATATATATTTGCGTACCTGAGTCCTGAGTGGAGGAAGATGATATCGCCCCCAGAGGTGCTTTGAGCTCATTCATTGACGCCAATCTTCGCCTTTCCATGTTTCTGGATAACTTAATAGAAAACAATTTCATATCAAAGATCTGTTTAACCGAAAGTTAACAAAGAAGAGTTAACGTGTAGAAGAATAGTTCCCGGCATTTTCTAGCGATAAATCGTAAATGCGCATTATGGTAGAGAAATTAATTTTGCTTACCGCAGGTTGATCAAAGAACATCCGGAAAGATGGTAAAACGACCCTTCACAGTTATAAATTGTAACTAGTGACTTGTTATCTATAGTTGTCTGGGACAAAATAACAAACTTCACCGTTTTAACTCTTGTCCAAACTGCGGAAAAAAAAATTCTGAGTTAATTTATTTTATTTTTCCAGCCATTGTTACGTCAAAGCGCGCGACCTTTGCGTACCTATCGCCGTCAGTGATTGGCTGCTTTCTAGAAGATGGCGCGCGCTTTATATTATTTTACTTCTAACGAGATCTTTGATTGGCAGTCAGTCGTGACAAGATTCGATTTTGTAACGGTCATAAACTGGTTTTAAACTGGTAATACTGGTTATTTTGCTGTCGTGCGCTCTATTTAAAAGCTGTCAATCAACAAAGCTTCCTGCTGTGATGAATTGATGGCAACTGACAATGCTATGAAACGGCAGCGACTAGCGGCAGTACCAGAGTGCCCTGAACGTAACGACCGCTCACGCTTTCCGAAAACTAAAGACTGGGCCGGAAAGGTAACAGTAGTGATCATTTAATCCAGATAATTCCCTTTCCAGCGGGTAAATTTTGGTCGGGTTTATTTCTCCGGGGCTCCTTTTCTTAAGTGTTTAAAAATGAGCAATAATTCATTTGAGTTGAACTAGAATAAAATTCCAGCTCTAGGAAAACGGTATAGGCGGGAAAAAATTTCCGTTCTTATATAGAAAACAAGTAAGGGGCGTGGGGTGACACCAATCAACATAACTGGAAGTCTATCAGAGGAGTTAGTTCGTGAAAGTTTCCTGTCATTGCCACCTTTGGACATCAGCTACAATTGCAAAGAAGCGCTCAATAGTGGCGATCTCAATGCAAAAGTCCGCTGGAATACAAGCAAACTAAACGATAAACTCTTGCCCAGCTATTTTTTATGTTGACGTTCTAAAGAAATAACAAGTTTAGTTACAAGCAAGAGCCAAAATGGAAGCAATTTGCCAAAAAATAGTTTGATTAGAAGTCACCAGTGCCATTTGACAAAATTTCTTGAAAATATTGTTTGATAGGCAAGTGTTGAAAAATTCAACGAAACGGATATTGTTTGATTGTAAAGTCTTAGGACTTTAAGTATTTCGATTGATAACGCGGGCTCACCCCCGAACAGCGGCTGGATACCGAGCCGAACTCACTGATCAAGCAGAAAGTTCGGCTCGGTTTTAGTACTGCATCTCACAAGTGTCCTACGCACTTTCTGTTGAGCCCGGTGCCTTATATCACTATAACTATGCTAACTATCTCTATAACTATGCTGCAGACTGAATGCAGACACTCCAACCTCTGGAGCTTGGAGATAATCTTGTTTTTGTAGGTTAACTCAATTGTTGTGGCCCCCCTGTGGCTTTTTCTCAAGACCAACTTGGTAACCAGGCCAGAACTCGCTCATTTCCATCGGTTGGCGCCAGAATTCGGATGTTCATCGAGTTTGTCGAAGGTATTTATAAACATTTTCCTCAGTTTTGCAGATCAGAAAGCTTTTTTTCTTTATAACTGTCGCTCTTTGAAAACTTCTTTAGTACAGAAGCAAATATTCGACAGTTGTGACACCCGCACGGCTCTGCGTGAATCGTTTTAAAAATGACAACATGAGCGTTTAAAAATCCAGTGACTCATTTGTAAAATATCAGTCAACGATATCTTCTCAGTGTCATGCCTTTCAAGTTAATATCTCAAACGTTCATTTGCTTCTGATATTGCATGATTCAGCGAACCCATATCAGTTGACATGATTTCCCAACGAATCGACGAAACCACTTTTAGAAAGGTATTTTGATATTGCGTTTTGTGATGCTTGCTTTGTTGAATTACTATCTATGGTAATTGGGGATATAGATATCGATAGTCATATCGATTTTTAAGATATTTTGTTTGTTTTTATCTTTTCAGGGTCCTATCAGAATATGGATCGATCTCCTTTATGGAACCACGTGCGAAAAGGTGAGAAAAGTTAAATTATAAAACTTTAAGGTGAGCCTTTATCCTCTCCTAGAAACTTTTACTATTTTTTCCCATCTTTACAAAGATAAGAACGAGGTGAAGACCAATTTTTTCTATAGTTTAATCGGGTTAGTTGCTTTGAGTTTTCAGGAACAACTGATATAAAACATATTATACCTTTGCTTCCATTTCAGTGACATGAGGGGGGG
>JAOBYE010531304.1:0-12903 GCA_025403585.1 Parazoanthus swiftii
TGGTGCCCATGCAACTAACCTGGTAGACAGCTCGGCTGACCTCCCCTTTTTTAGTCGGGTCCTTTGGGTGACACACCTGGCTTTTGATTGAATTCACAGGTCGGAAGTAAGACCTCACTCCCGCCGAAGCGAACACTCTCTTCAGTTCTTCCGAGAGACCCTTAACATAAGGGATTGGGACGGGGATGATACGACCTCTTTCATTGGTGACCTGTGGGACAGTCGATTCAGGTGCGTGTGTTGTGACTGGGGGCCTCAAAGCCCAGTCGGGGTAGCCGCAGTTCTTTAGGGCTGTCTTGATGTGATGTACATCCGCCTTGAGATCCTCTGGTTCAGTGATGATGGATTTGGTGCGGTGGTACAGAGTCTTAACCACACTCAGTTTGTGTTGTGCTGGGTGATTTGATTGCCAGTGGAGGTATTGGTCAGCGTGTGTTAGTTTTCTGTAGATGGTAAGCTTGAGAGATCCGTCCTCCCGGCGCGTCGTATTGGTATCCAGGAAAGCTAAAGAACCCTGAACCTCGCCTTTAGTGGTGAATTTGATGTTTGGGTCGCTGGTGTTCAGATGAGCCGAGAACTCCTGTGCGTGTTCCTTGGATAGCTTATAGTGGGTGTCATCAACGTATCTGAACCAAGTGCTAACCTGGTGGGTGGGGAGCGGTCGCAATTGCTCTCTTTTCTATGCACTCCATGTACGCTCTGCAGACAGGGGGAAAGAGCGGTGAGCCCATGGCTGCCCCGTGGATTTGTCTGTAGAACTGACCGTCGAACACGAAATACGTACAGGTCAAACAGAATCTTAGGAGACTTGCAATATCTTCAGGCGCGAGGCTTGTGCGGTCTGGTAGTGAGATGTCAGCTTCAAGCTTTTTTTTGATGACCTGTAGAGCCTTCTCCACTGGTACGCTATTGGAAGGAGCACTGACGTCGTATGACCGGAGCTCCTCGTTCTCCCCCACCACCTTGCCCTGCATGAGGTCGGCGAAGTGTTGCGAGTTCTTTACGTAGCTGTCGGTGTTGCCGATCACAGGCGAAATCAGGTCTGCCATGTGTTTAGCGTGGTTGCATGTGATAGAGCCGATGCCGCTCACTATAGGACGCAGAGGGATGCCCTCTTTGTGTATCATGGGTACTCCGTAAAACTTGGGCGGGACCTCCGTAGTGGGGTAGATCTTTCTGTAGAGAGCATCCGTGAGAACACCTCCTTTCTTTTACGTCTTTCAAAGGAGCAACCAGATCATTTTGCTATAGGGTCTCTCTTAAGCTTGACGTAGGTCTTTTCGTCGTTGAGTAGATCGGTGCATTTTTTCATGTAGTCGGCGGAGTTGAGAACCATCGCGCATTGGGCTTTATCTGCCGGTAAGATCTTAATGCTCCCGTCATTTCGGAGTGTCTCAATCGCCTCTCGTTCTTCTTTTGTGATGTTGGATGTCGCTGGGTTTTTTGCAGTGGCGTTTCAAAATATTGACAACGTCGCACCGTAGTTCTTGGGCGTCACCGGCCTGGAGGCTCCGGCACGCATTTTCGGTATAGTTGTAATCAACTCGGCTGAAAGTGTGTAGAGACTATAGTAAGTTATCAAGAAGAAGAAGAAGAAGAAGAAGAAGAAGTAGAAGAAGAAGAAGATGATGATGATGATGATAATGAAGAAGGAGAAGGAGAAGGAGAAAGAAGAAGAAGAAACATAAAAAACACAGTTACATAAGTAAATATAAAGTTACAATTAAATTATCAATGTATTAAGAAACTTGTTTACGTTTTATTAAAAAATATATCACTATTACCTTTAAAAAACAAATATAATCTACAATTATATGTTAAGAAGAACTAATTTGAAATATCAGTAATTTTTAATTACCCAAGATGCACATTTTTCAATCACGATTTGGCTTATGTTTTACGTTTTATTTATTTTCTGTTTACGAAAAAAGTAAATTTGCAAGATCGTGGTAGTGTCAAAACTTTACACAGATACTTGGTGTAGTTGCTGCCATAAAAACATACGTAAAAGGATTCTACGACACTGAAACCTATCCACAATCATTTGATCAAAAACTGAGTTGGATACTCTGTCTATTGAGATGAAACCAGCTAAGACTAGCCCCTCTAAGAATTGTGAAAGTATTTTCAAGCCAACCCTATTGCTTCAATTAAACAGGAAGAACAGCCTTTGTTTTGTTTAGTCTCGGAGCTAAATTAGTCTTGAAGCTAAATTGCAACAGTTCCTGTTTTTCTGGGAGCATTCCCGAGCTTTTTAAAAGATAATTCTAATTAGGGGGATGAAACTATGCGGACGTGCTGTGAAGAGACGTAAACAGGAATATCAGATTTGTTTTTTGATAAAAATTTTAAGCAACATTTTTGTGATAGAATGGTCTTCGATCAAAATTGCATAAGTTTTATTGTTCTTTCAGTAAACGAAAAATAGTTATATGGGATAAAAAAAAGTTACTGATATCAAACCGAAACATTTCGTTTGAAAAGTAGTAATATTACAATGAGCCACAAGAAAATAGCGTTTTAATCAATTCATAGATTATTTTTTGTTCTCAAAACTAACTTTTTAATGCTCTACACAGATATTAACAGTTCCGCGCTCAGTATTTAGTATATCAATAGCAGCTGGAAATATAAAAATAAGTTATATTCTTCTCTTTAAGATAGGATTAACTGGGATTATAGGATTGCCTGAGGAAGCTCGACATTATCGACATAATCTTGAACCAAGACAGCAGCTGCGAGCTAGCCTTGATCCGCAGGGCTAAAATAGCTTTTTAAAATGTTTTCCCACGTGGACAGGAAACTGATGTTTTTATACATAACTCATAAGCTTTAATTAAAATCATACTCTAAAGATAGCAAATGAGATTTCTCGATATTTTAGTTGCAACTCAATAAGATGGTGATCACATGCTTGCTGAAAGTGCGATAGTTTTCGATATAAATACTTGTTTACTTTGTTTAAAGTTAAAGTTGTCTTGTGACCTCGATCTGTTTCAGTGACATTTTGCCAACGGAATCAAGATACTAAAGAATTGTTTTGAAAATCCTAACCGAAAAAGAAACACGTCCGGCAGAAAAGTTTTAAAAAACTATCTGATTGTTATAAAAACTAATAAGTTATTCACTTATTGTATACTTAATGTAAAATGCACATACATCTGGCAGTTTTACTATATTTTCGCGTAGTTCTCTATATAAAAGGACACTACGTCGGTCCATTGAGGACTTGAAAGATGAGTGCACAAAAATTCTGCGTTTTTCGAAACCCCCTTTCGGAATAAATGGGAGTTACAGTGAAGTAAGAGCCCGGAGTAAGAAATTAAAGAAGTGGTGCGGATAAAACAAACATTACATGTACAACTGAGCAAATACTTGCGACCACGCACACACGCACTTTAGCGCTACAGTAATTACTTCCAACCTGTGAATGCCAAGTAGCGTCACGTTTTTTGGCCGCCCACGCGAGAGAATGAACTGTTACTCCTACACTTAAAACAACATTTGCCAATGCATTTTTAGCAAAAGCCAGTTCATTCTTCATCCTACCATATAACATGCTGCTAATTCAGTTGTTTTTCAGCTGAATTACTACCGAGACCATTCATAACAAAATATATTCACATTTCCCGCCAAAATAAATTGCTGAACAGTTTTGCTGTAAGACATGCTAACATTTCGTAGATTTCGTGTTATTATTTTTGCTTTTTCGAGAAGAACTCAAACCCCTTACCCATTCAACCATTTACCAGTGAAACAAATATCAAATAGTTTACCGACTGTTGCCCAGAAAATATTGCTCATAAAAGCTGTTATTGGCTCTGTATCACCTAATACAGCCACTGGAAGCCTGTTATTTTTGGTACAAATCGTGTCTAATCTCCCATGACTTTGCTTTTTATTTCCCGCCAATCGGGTAATTATTGTTAATGGTGTTTTTATTGCACTGCAGTATCTTCTACATTTGATCAGAATTGAGACAACTAATTTTATTTATTCTTTAACAATTAGACCTTGGATCAGGCATCCTTTGCACGCATCTTAAGTTTTACGCGATTGGAAACTTTTGGCAGGTAGACTGGATTGTCATCTAATACCCTGCTGCAATCTAGCGGGAACTGAACTGATTCTTAAAAAAGCAGTCTCATATCAGCTCTCCTTTTTTGCAAGAACATGCAGAATCTGGAATGTCCTGCCATTACATCCTCGCAACAAAGAGCTCAACTCAGCCTCTTTTGCAAACTTATAGAAGGAAACTACTACATTCATGCCCTTGTTGTAGTACAGGACTATAGGACGGCGTACGAACCTGGAAGAAAGTTTGCCCCAGCTGCAACTCTGTTCGTGCGGCTAGTTCGCCAACCAAGGTTCTGACATACATATACCTACGTTATTGTTTAATACCTTTAGTTTCTTTAGTGTGTTACGGGGCCGCTGTAGTAGGCTCACGCTGTAGTGGTATCACACTTGCCTGAGCGATGTAATTTTATTTACTTATTGTTTCTATTTTGTTTGCGGTTGTACATTGTGTTATATGGGCAAAGCTAAAAAAGTTAACATTAGCTAAACCATTATTTTAAGCGACCTTTAACTAAAAATTGTTTTTAAGTGCTACAAAACAGTGAGTTGTTCTTGTGTTTTGATTGGCTCAATGAAAACAAAGAGATAGACAAAGCGCTAAGCATGTCGGGCCTTTAAGAAATTGTCAAGCACATACGACAATACCCCGGAAAATATGTCTGTATATGCCCACGTAAATCAGTGGAACTCAATTCCATACGTAGTACTCGACGATGACAAATTGGAGTGAACGAAAGAATACTCTATTGATGGTGTGAAACGAATCCTACTATGGTAATTATTGGTACAAATAACTTCTATTACATATTAATTTAATCTGTAACATGTAATCCCTAAGACATAATAGTTATATTTTATCGGCTTCCTTCTACACCCAGGAAAGGGTAGTCACAATTCTGTATAACGTCAACGAGTGGGTGTACCGCACGGAAAGACTTACATACATAACCGGTGGATGTAATGCTTTTGTAATTGTACAGATTGAAATAGAACACCCAAGCACATTGAACTTTTTCCTATAAATTTATAAAGCTGTAGCTCTGGCATAAACTCAAAAATAGAGTTATCTATGCCCGCGATTTTCTTTACATATTGTATGCTGATGGTTCATAAGTAAAAATTAAAAACTTCTCTCCTGGCAAATCCCTGTGTATATGGTCTGATAGAACCAGCTCAGCGCAGAGCCCTCCAAATAATCTTTACTGCGAAGCCCTTAAGCATTTTACCTACAATCTTTTTGTAAGAAAGTTTATTTTTAGGGCCGAGGCTAAGTCTTAGATGATGTATTTCAAAACAAGTTTTCAAATTTTGGCATCTTTGAGGCTTGACGTTACATAAACATGTTCTTGATAAATTTGAGTGTAATAGTAAAACGTAATTTTGGTCGTTTTGAATTTGGACATTTTTATAGTTTTGTCATTTATATTTGAAGTTTTAACCTAGGAAGCGGCCTTTATTCTAGTCGATTCAATAGAGACAACTACTACTACTACTACTACTACTACTACTACTGTACTTTTACTACTACTTTTACTACTTCTACTACTACTACTACTACTACTACTACTACTATTACTACTACTACTACTACTGTACTTTTACTACTACTTTTACTATTACTACTACTACTACCGTACTATTACTACTACTACTACTACTACTACTATTACTACTACTACTATTACTACTGTACTTTTACTACTACTTTTACTACTTCTACTACTACTACTACTACTACTACTACTATTACTACTACTACTACTACTACTACTACTACTACTATCACTACTGCTACTACTCCTAATAAATACATAAATAATAACAACAATTTAAATGATAAGAATAATAATAATACTGACTAACTAATAGTGATAATGTTCACATTTGTACGTACGCAGCTAAAGCTCTTTCTCTTTGGTCTCAACTTAACCCCCCTGTCCTTCCTCAACGAGCCCTTCCTTGTGACCTCAGTATGCGCCCTTTGAAAGAACTGAAATATACTAGGAGAAAAGACACAAGAAAAGTAACACCATAACCCTTACAAGTGAGTTTTACTTAAAACGTCACTTTTTTATACGTAACGTTGAACTGAAACAAGCCTCAATGTCATTACTTAAGCAAAGAGCACACTGAGGCATAGGATAAAGTAGAACTTTGATTTTATGACAGAAAATAGAAAGAATTGTTACCGACTTATTTGTAAAGCCGGTATCAGTAAAGTAATGCTAAGTGCTACATCCGTCATACTTGAAATGTCGATTCCGAAAAACTAAAGCGATATGCAGTAAACAACACGTCCATAGCGTAAGATTAAGTGATTAACACAATCAGTTCGGTTGGCAAACCGAAACAAGTTTACAATAAATCTGTAACACCAGTGCTATCATCTTTAAAAATATCGCCAAGACAAAAACTTAAGCCTTGGCCAAACGAACGTAGATGCAAGTCGATGCAAGTCAAGTATTTGCACTTCGTTTGGCCCCTGATGAAGATTGGTTCAACTTTGAGCTCTTTCCAAAGTCAGTCAAAGTCAGTGCAAGTCGTTACAAGTCAGTTCAAATTGGTGGCACAACGAAACGCAATTTCAAAACGCAAGTTCAAAACTTGCAGTCTTGCATCCATGCTGGCCATGCAAGGCTTTAAAAACATTCTAAAAGCATTTGAGGCTAAAATCCTATAAAAATAGACAGTGTTGAGGTTTTTTAAAAAGTCTTTGGTAAAGAGGATATCTCAAGACGTTAAAAAACATCTACAATTTGTTTTATCGTAGCTAATGGGAGTGTGTGCATATATCAGTTACGAAACTTAGCATAGTGCTCACAGATCAGATGTTATCTGACTAAAATACATACTGAAGTTTGGTTTTCTAGCAAGGTTTTAAAGGATGAATACTTTGGGTCGTTCCGTTGGTAAAGATTGTTGTTTTAACCCAAAAAGCATCTCGAATTCGATCGAATGCTTGCGAAGATCACCTGTTCATGTAGTATTGGACGATCAACAATTTTCATTTGTACACCTGGAGTAACGCAAGCTAACAGCTGGAGTTGGTCCTTCCGAACGACTTGTCAGGTAATTCTCTGCAACTGCATTCCACACTAAGTAATTTTGCTGATCGAGCCTGAAGATGTTCTAAATTCAGTCTGTATATTTTTTCAAAATTTTGGGCAAATCTCACCCTCGGCGTTTTTATAAGCAAAGTTATTGTATAACGAAAAGAGTAAAAGTAAAGGCGCTCACTTTGCTACAGCAGTCAAACAGCTGTACAAAACTGACACCGTTCACTGAACGCATAACTGACTTGTACAGCTATTTCAAAATAGATCGCAAAGCGTGATTGGACCTCTAATTTCTACAATATTTGAGGTAGTATTGGTCTAATTTATGAAAAATACTAAATTTGTGCGTTGCTGTTTTCATTTGGTTCGTATTCAGGTCCGACCAATGGGTAAAATACTGGGCTACAATATTTTCTTTCGTGCTATGAAAATGTCAACGTATTTTGATATATATGTATAAATGTTCTGTTCAAGAAGGGCATACTTCCCAAAGTTGACATTTTTAGTGTAATGTTTAGGCTACAGTATAAACCAGAAAAGAATAGCTGGGATAAATTATACTGAGTTTCCCGCAATAGTCAAACTTACAAGTACACGCTGAATATCACCACATTTCTTTAGTTTTATCCTGATGTTTGCGCAAATTGGTCTAAAAGGACACTGCTTCAGGGGAAAACGTTGACACTTACTGCAGCAAGTTTTAGAAAAGCTTAAGCCACAAACAACACTTAAACTATAAAAGTGAAACCTCGAGTGCCATATCTTGAAGGAAGTGTTTAGCCTCGAAACTGAGAAAGTACTTCTTTCTGGAAAAAATGCAAATGAACTCACTGAAGAAGTTTTTCTATATTTTGACGGTCAGAAAAAGCTGGTCAGGATTTTTTGTCCTCAGTGCACTGTTCGATTTTTCGTAGGATTGACTTGTAGTATTGTCTGCATACACAGATCTATTTTTAGTTTGCTTTTAATATTGAATAAAATCCAAAAGCAAATGATGCAAATTGTGCGTGTTGTGACTTTCTAAAAGTGTCTATAGATTAGTCAGTGACATTGTCTTTATTTCCATATTATAATTTTACCGCACTCTGATTCGTAAGGCTTAGTGTGAATGTGACAGAGAAACAACGCGGAAGATTATATTCGGCAAAACTGCGTGTAGCACGAACATTCAAATTTGAACGTCTGAGTATTGCAGAGATATATATTGCATTAGAAAAACGGCTGTGATCGACATCGGTTAAATTAGTTGGTTTTTGACTACGCCATAACGATCCAAGAACTTTAAAATGAAATTAAATGTTGAAACGCAGTTTTGAAAGGAGTTTGGGCCGTCGCTTCCTCTATGCAACTTGAAGGGAGATCGCACTTTCTGTGGCCAACTTTTAACTTGCCAGCCTGCGCAAGCAAACTCATTCCGTGTCAATATCTCGTATTTTCTGGACCTAAAAAACTGGGCCGTCAGAGCTGACAACGAATAAAACAAAAGTGCGAAGATACTCTTAAAATGCACAATTAGGACATGAAAATATACTAATGAAGCCATTTTTAGAACGCTTGCATCTGTCTTCAGTTCACGAAATTCGCTGCATTTGAATTTTGTTTGGAAGTTGGCATTAACGAACTGGAGAAAACGCGAATGGTTAAATTATGTTGAAGAATTATTCTTGTTAACAGTAACAGCCACGAATTAAAATATTGAACTTAAAAAATGGTTTTCATAAATAATAAATTATCGTCGTATATAAAGCTAGGCACATGCTTAATGGCTTGTTCGAGTGTCAAAAGAAAATAGGTCACTCACACTTTACAACGATAAAGGTTGAAAATTTCACATGCAAGTCTCTTTCATAGAACTCCCATTGATCAAGATAAACATTTCTTAAACCCTCAAAATAAGCAAAACTCAAGAGTGGCCATATATCTTGCCCATACGTTAACCCTTGGCGCCCACATCTATATCGAGTTCACTGAGGAAAATCACCAACACAATTAAAATAAAGTTTTATTCCACATGAAATAAAACTACAGTAATGTTAACCGAGTTTGCTTCTCGTCACACACATGCACACAGCATATTCAATACTATTTAACTGCGTAACAAATTCAGCAAGCTGGTTGGTGCACAAACCGATTCGATTTTGTTTACGAGAAGTTTGCAATAACAACTTTAATATAGATTTCCTTAAGTTATTTTATAAGTCCGTCTCACCGTTAAGATTTGTCAATCGCCTTAAGTTAGTTTCTAAACTCTAAAATCTTTAACGGGAAGGCTCACTTGAGAATAAGGAGTTTATAAAAAAGATAAATCCAACCTCGGCAGCACGATTGCGACGATAAAGATTTGATATCGAAATAGCAGGAGGTTCTTTCAAATAGTGTACATTTTACAACTAAAACAATGTCGGAAAAGCCACGGATGGCCTTCAGAACATAAACAAATGCGTAAAAGCTTACTAGCGACAAGTTAATACTCTACTACCGATACAAAGCTGGCAAAAGGAACAGATTTAACCTGTTTCTCTCATGAGGTTCAAGCTAGAATACATATTATATATACATCAACACTCCGCGCTAGCGCAAGCTTCAAGAAACAACAGCACATTCTTTTTATACGTCCGGCTGTCTTGATTAACAACCAACATTACCTTGCAGTCTTGGTTAAAAATCTGACGATTTTCAATCCTATACAATACTGGTTTAAACAGATGGCCGCTTACATCGCAGTGCAATCTGCGTAGCCTTTCTCAAACATATGGTACCCATATAGATGTATCTACGTAATCAACTTGTTTCAAGTATCGACTTTAAAACAACTTCTTATCTCTTTTAAAAAAGTTAAAATAAAGTTCTATAAATCTATTTTGTTTGACGAACATATGTGACCAGTCACTCTCTATTCTGTCTGTAAAATATAATTTTGCTAAGGTGTCGCGGCCAAGTCGAAGTTGTCGGACAGGCAATATATTGAACACGTTTTGTAACTAACAGTACTCGCACTGGTTTCTATGTCCTTTTCTTTCTTCTTGTTTTGCCGTGCCGTTACTCCGAGCTCTTGACATTGTATATTTTTGGTTGTCACTTCACTTATCTTCTTTTAAAAAACCCCTTGTCCGTACAACACTCTTTCACCGTCACAGTGACAAAGTTTGCAGTAACATCAGTAATGAAAATTTGGTCGATAAGCGGCTTTCGCCAACACGTGCAGGCCTCGGACAGCGCAGCTTTTCCATCTGGATCTTTTGCTGCTGCACCAGCCGAGCCTTCTCCTTTGGTGGAATTTCTCAAGCTTCCATTCTGGTTGCTACTGCAACTGCTTAGCGATCTCGAGTCATATGAGCGTTTGCGAGTTGATTCATCTCCGTTAAACCGTGATACAGTCTGAGAAATCGAGTTGGATGAGCTGAAGACATTGGATCTCTCTCTCCTTCGTCCAACGTTTTCGTTTATTTGTTGACCACTGACGTGCAGAAGTATTCGACTCGGCTGGTTGAAGCCTGGCTGTCTAAACGGGGAAAGTGGTAGCTTCGTGTCAGCTTTGCGCTCTGCCTGAGTCGTACTTATCTTTGGGGGAACAGCGCTCGGTTTAACGGCGGCACTAAACTCCGGAAGGGATGCTCTAAAACCTTCATTTCCTTGCTGCGCCGGTGGCCGATGCATTTCTGCTCTTCCTTCCGAGATAACCTTTAATCTATGATCGGCAGAGAAACTACGAAAAGAGTCTTCAGGCTGCTCAGTGCCATAGTCACAGAATAATTTAGAATGGCCTGACATGGACTCTACTGCTGAAATCTCGCTTCGCTTAGACAAGTTGATAAGGTTTTGGTTGTGATCATAACTGATTTCGCTTTCGCGGTGACGATAAAAAACGTCCTTTCTTCTTGAGGCTGTGTTCTCGGATCTTGTTATTTCAAAGGGGACTTCTGATGGCGAATGAAGATGTTTCTCCAAGTTTGCTGAAGAAGGCGCCCGGCGGATCGCCTTAAATGTCTGATCTTCTATCGCATTTAAATCCGAGACTTCGCCGGGAGATAACGTCGAGTCACTACTTTCCCCGTCATGACTCAAACCTTCGTCCTGGTCCCCGTCATGCCATTTTATTCCTTCGTCGCTTTCACCTTTGGTATGAAACTGTGAGCCCTGAAATGATAAACACATCATGTTAGAATAAATATAGAAAAGCACCGCACGATGACAAGCCTCAACTATACGTTAATGAACACACGACTCTAGCTGGAGCGGATCTCAACTGGCTGGTAAAGTAATTACTGCAACATCCTCTCGAAAGCTCTTTCTAACCGACCAAAACAAAGGTTTCCTCTTCCTACCATTTCCATCTTGGGCTTCTTGGCAACAGTAGCAATGCCTCGCTGCCATCTTGTCCGTTTTCCTCGCTTTCGGCGACTGAAATCGAAGGCAGAAAATGTGACACATCGTCAACGTTGATTCGCGAAATAAATAACGAATGCAAAGTTGTTACGACATACACAACTGCTCCACTGACCTGTTCTCGTAAGCGAGTAAAAGTCTTGCGTCTAGAATGTTATCGGCAGGTTCCCAGGTGTTATGCCTGAGAATTAGGCCAAAAATTAGTATTTATTTGATCTTTAAACAGTTCTATACACACAGTCAATTCTTACTTACTTCGCAGACCAACCTCTCCACTTCACCAGATACTCAGTCTTTCCCTGCAAGAATAACATAAGAAATTTACATATAAAAATATCAGAGACAAAATACAAAATGACAGTCGTCGAGATCGCTTCATTTAAAACTTACTTTTCGAAGTCTCTTCTTTAGGATACATTCAGCGGCAAATATTCCTTCTACAGGCGGTTGTTCGGTTGAATTTTCCTCGGCAGTTTCACCATCCATATCAGTCTACCAGTTCATGGATCTCTGTTGGAAATTCAATATTTACTTGCCCGAGGGAATTCGAATTTCATTCATTGGCCATCCCGTAATATTAACCAAGACAATAGCATTACGTCATGTGGTTGAGTGAGTGGTTGGCCGGTTGGCGAAAATGAAAGTTATGACTTCCTTTTCGTAATTATCGGTAATTGCCCGTTTTCACCACTGTCAAAGAGTTTTCTCTGAAAACTATCAGCTTGTAGAAGTTTGCTATAACCAATTTTTTTTGGCCGCAACGGCAATAACTCAAGACTCAAGGACTTCAATGTTTCGCCGCAGCGAGGCGACAGGGGAAGAAATTTGATATGACTCATAAATCATGAACAGGTTTTTGCCAGTTATCAGAACTGAGGGAAAAATAATAGCTTATGAAAGTGCTAAAATGAGATTTAATGTTGTCAGACGATATAACCGACGACAGTATCGGCCATGTCATTTTTCTTGCCCATTTGTAACTACAGATAGAGTAACAATTGATAGTTTCAATCAGGTCCGTCCATCTCCGCTCGCGACCTTACGGAGGTTCTTGGCCGTTTACTGATTGCATGGAAACTGAATCGTCGCATGGTCAGAATGGTCTGAATGGTGCAGTTGACTCAGTCATTTCAGTTAAAATAAAAAAAAGAAGAATGACCATCCAACCGAAATACCCCGTTTTTCCATGAAAATGGTAAATGGTCTCAGAAAAGTGTCGTGCGCTTCTCTGATTTGGGAAGAGTATATCTTAAAGGGTTGAACAGTGAAATAATAATAAATGATGAATAAAGCGAAACTTGCACAATTGTATATTTTTAGTTTATAATGTTAATAAACAAACATTTTCAAAGTTTCTGTCAGCCATCAGATTTGCCTGGAC
>JAOBYE010531415.1:0-12899 GCA_025403585.1 Parazoanthus swiftii
AATTGCTCCAAGTTTGAGAAAAACTTGTCATATTTTACTAGTTTTAGACACTCTGATTTTATTTCAAATGGCATTTACAACCCAGGAAACATGTTTTTAGACAAACTAATTTTCAAAATTTCCTGGGGGAACATGCCCCCAGATCCCCCTAGAAGGCTCACACCTTCGGCACTTGGCAGTGCCCCCCCAGTTTTCCAAGGCTTGCTACGGCCCTGAGCTTAATGTTAGAAAAGTCAAGGAAGTGGGCCATCCTGGACTGAAAACCCTAATGAGCTCTTATTGATGTTGAGTTTTGTTATATTGTTTCAGGAAATAATTATAGGGCATAAAATGGCTACTTGGCCAAGCATTAACTCAAGGTGCATGTTCTTCTGAATGGCAGTACGGTGAGGGGCACGGAGTACGGCTTCAGTGTCGTCGGTGAAGCCTTGAAGGTGAGCATTGGCAGACATTTTTGCCAGGTCAGGCCGTCAGCCAAAAACGGGACAAAACTGGAATTGAGGATGAAAGGAATATATGTAAAAAATGTTTTGGAACCTTTATTGTTATGCAAATGAATGTAATTCTTATGTAAAGGAAGTCCCCCTCTAATTTTTTCCCTGGCGAGAACACTGTTGTTTGTTTCACCCAAGTCAGGGATACATGTAGGGTTGGTCCCCAGTATTCCATTATTGCAGAGAAGACAATTCAGAGACTTAGTTCATACTCTGGCTTGGCATCTACTTACATGTCAAAGCAGTTCAGTTTTACCTTCTTTTACAGCATATGTATGTAAGTTTTGTGTAGCAAAAGAATTGTCATTCACTCTGAATTAAACTTGCTAGAGACTGTTGTACATAATTGCCAATCAGAGAAGACTCTGAAAATATTCTTTATTTGATACAACAAAATTAAGTAAAAAATATTCAAAATAATATTTAGTTTTTTAAGTTCAAGTGCTGTTTTTTTCATTAATAACAAAGGAAAATGAACTGCACTCATACAATCTTGTTGGTGCCATTGAAAAGGCATAATGGGAGCTTGCCTCACTTGCTGATAAGATGTTGGGGGGAGGATAAAATGAATGTTTAACAATAACAATACAAATAAAAATATTATTTAAATTGAAATCACAAGTCTTGCAAATGGTAAATGCTGTAAAACCATTGTTTTGTGGAAAAATAAATCGTGGCTATCCAGCCAATCAAGTTAGCCTTGGACACAAGGAGGGTTGTGGCCCAATTTCCCTTTGGAGAAGCAGTAGTGACATATACATGTCCCTGGCCTGACTTTCTTGATCAAGTATTAAAAAAACGGTTTTGCTGTGCGTAATATATGTAAATCAAATTTGGATAGAATCAATGAATGCTTGAGTCAAAGAGTTGGAGAGGGGGTCAGTTTGATCCCCCTCCCCTAAGAGATTTTGACCTAAAACCTTGGGCTTATTATTAAGTCTATTAAGTCAACAATCCTCAAGACTTTCTCACCTGTTGGAACATGCTGCTAGCCTTGAAATGTCTCTGTGTTCTGTACTGTCAACGGGTCTGATGGACGTTTGGCATCCCCTCGTTCGAACCACCTGCCATGTGGCACTGGTCAGCCAGCAACACTTCCAAAGGGGTGGGCAACAGCAAGGAATTTGTTGAGCAGACTGCTGTTATGTGAGCAGTACTGAGTGTGCTTGGTTGCTGGGAGCTATGAGTGCAAGGCGACCCAGAAGAGTCGCTTAGGTTGAGTGCCCGCAGGCTTTCTTGTAGGTCTGCAACAGTGTTTTTCTCGTGAACCACTTGAGCACAGAGAAAGAGCCCAACATTCAGTCACCAAAGGCCAAAAAGAAAAAAAAAAGCAAAATTATTCTCCATCAAGCATACCATGAAATCGATCCAATTTTCGTATGGCAGATCCTTAGGTAGTGCGGCTTTAAAAACTATACTTTTTGTAATAGTTTCTTTTTTCGTAGCCGAGAAATAAACTCGAAAGGTATAGCACTTTGCCATCAAAAAGAGCTCGATTACGGTCAGACCAAAACATGCAAGACATATTAAACCACCTCGGAAGTTTGCACTGGTGCCTCAAACATATCTTACTCACTTGTAACGAATTCTCCAGAAGAAACAGATTCCTTGCATAAAAATGTCAAGAGCAATTACGATTTAAAGATTCAGAAGTTGTTCGCTCTCGTTGAACAAAAAAATCAGCTTCTTCTTCTGGAAGAAAAATTTTCGCATGACGTCATAATGGCCTATGGCATGGTCCGCTTGTGGGCCAATAGAATCTTAACAAAAGGCTGGGAATGGGCGCGAGTGTTACCTCCCTCCTGACTAAGACAAATGTTGTTCAGTGAAGAAAAATAACAAAATATCAAAAAGTTAGTACCAGATATCATGTAAGGGCGTTAGAGTTTGTCCAGTGGTCTGGAGTTCCAAGCTGTGTGTGGTTCAGTGCCACAGGCACCCCAGATATCTGCTACTTTCAGCTTCATTATAGTTTCGCCCAGTCTCTTTGTGGTTTTCATCAGCTAAAAAGGCCCTTTGCAGCAAAAGATCACATGGTACAAAATACGCCATACTGGAGCGCAAAAGAATGTGTAAGGCTCCACTGGGAAATGTAAAACAAAGTAAAATCACACTTTTCTAGTTAATTGTGTTTTGTTTTGGAGTCTTGTACATTCTTTTTGCGTTCAAGTTTGGCATATTTTGTACCATGTGACCTCTGGCTGCAAAGGGCTTATTGACTTTTTCCTTCTATGCAAACAGATAAAGTGGACTTTGCTTAATTGCCTCAATTCAGCCCTCCACCCGAATGAGGTGTGGTGGTGACTCTTGCGCCAGTTTAGGCCCTCCTCCCCAACGATGTAAACTGTTGTTTGCAATGCCATATACAGCAAGTACGAAGATTAATAAGCTGAACGTTGTTGCAATGCAGCTGTTGGCAAACAGCTGGCAGTAACCCGGCTTGACGTGTGAGTAAGCTTTTTGTAAAGTGTCGTGGAAGAGAAAATGTCAAACAAGTGGGAGCCACCTTTGGCAACGTACATAACTTAAATATTTTTAAATTTTTAAAAATTATTGTTAGTGGGCGCATTTTAAGCAAATCGATAAATGTCCTTTATATGTAAATGGTTTGTAGTTAACAGCTGTTGCGACAACCGCAATAGTCAGTTTCGTGTTCGTAGTTGCTGCTGATTACAATGACTACAGACTCAATTTCACAGCGTTAGCCTCGATTTGGTGTTGCATTTTCATAAATACTAATGTAGATGTGGGCTATATGTATATTGTTGTAGGCTTGAACTTCTAATCATTCTCGCTAGTATTTATATATGTACAACACCGAGTCGAGACTTGCGCTGTAGAAGTGAGTCTGTGGTCGTTGCAGTCAGCGGTAACTGGGAATGCGAAACTGGACTACTGTTATCAGCGGTCAAAAAGTTTCAAACAAAACAAACAGCAAGCTTGAATGACATAACGAGAACAGTTTCAATTTTATTTTAAATAATTTGACGGTCCGTACAAAGAGACAGTTCTAATAGAAATAGAAATAGGGCAGGACTGTTTTGCTGTTTCAGCAGCCATAGCCGATAATCCCGCGATAACGTACGAGTTAAAAAATTAGTTTACTCCAGTGACTTCAAAATTTATTACATGAAGCAAACCGGACCCATTTCCAGGCCAAACTCTTCTCCTTTGTCTCCGGTGACGTATATTGCGATGTCATGGAGTGGCAGTCTTTGTGTCTTGGGTGTGTCAATCGCGAATATCGATTTGCGCCATTTACCATCTTTGATCTGAAAATTTAAAACACACGGAAAATGACCTACACCTTTGGCAGTATCTGTGCAATACGAGAAAGTATAGACAAGGGGCTCATGCACGATTCAAATCCAAACGCGAACATCCTCTCCCTCCCCCCTTTTTTTGGAGAAACTGTCAACTTTCCGGCCATGGAAGCTTTTACTTGGGTCAAATGTGCGGCTGTCATGGCTGCCTCCCAGCCCCTTCCATCGCTGTTTGGGCGAGTAAGCAAATGGATAATGTAGACATTCTTTTTAGTAAACGAAACAGTTTCAGTTTGATAGAACTGTTTAAAAACAAATATTAATGAGCGGCATTTCACACGATCCTCTCTTCTCATTTCTTAATTTGTCATTAACCCGACAACGCGGCATCAGGCATACAATACAGCAAAAGAATACCAGACTTGGCCCGTCAAAGTATCAATTCAAACTATTCATTAGTAAGCAAAGCTAGCTGTTTCTTGTTACTACGTGTTATTCAAAAATTGTCTATTTTACGTTGTTAGCACTATAGAAAGAAACTTTAAAAAGGGAAAAAGGAACGGACAAACCTGGGGCCGGCGGGTTGCTTGAGTTTCGATTCATTTTGTTCACTTTTATTTTAAATGCAACCTCGTCTACATCGATAAACGCCATGTATATAAACATACAAATGTAATCGGATAATGGCTCCACTCGACAGAGCCGTAAAAAATTACTGAAAACAAAGCCTTGGTTTATGACGTGAATACACTGTGTACTGTTAATTGTAAACAGGATTTTAATGTCGGTGTCAAATGTCCGGGGGTTTGAGATGCGATTAAGCATCAAATGCCCGGTCATCTAGAACTCAACTGGGTCAAATGTTCGCGGTTTGCCCGGGGGGATATTTGGATTTGACTCAAGTATTAATTGCATTAATTAGCAAAGCTGGCATCCTCGGAGACTTCAGAGCGAGATGAAAATCTGAGGCGAAAGAAAAGTAAAGGGGAGTTTTCTCCTCATGGATCGGCCTTCGGCCTCACCGCTCTTAGCCTCGCTGTGCTCGTCGTCCAAGATTGAGTTCCCCTGGGTCTCCCAGAATGCAAAGCTTGCTGGAGCCGAATAATCACCACAAGTGGAAGTTGGTGATCTTTGCTAAAGATAAAACTAACAGCAGTAGAAAAGATAGTTGTTGTATTAAAATAATAAGAAAATAATAACACGACAACTATGGAAATTGTATAATGAATGGTAAATGGAAATATAGGTAGTAACAATAATAGTAGCAATTAAAGTAATAGTAGAAGTAATCGTAATAGTAAAAGTTATGGTAATAGTAATAGTAATAATAAAAGAAATAGTAACTAGTACTTACAGAACGTTTAGGCTAAAAATGGACAACATTTAAGAACGCGGTTAGAACATACCTCGGACCAAATCTTAGTAAGGAATGTTAAGGTTTCATGCACTTTTAAAGTGAAATGGATTCGATAATATTTGTTGTATGTTCTAAAATAGAACGAGAGAGCATTACACTTTTGGCAGTTTGGTCTATCATACATTACCGTTTCCTTTGGCTTAGCATTAACCGCATGACTACGTCTAAACAAACATAATGACAAAACGACTACGAACACTTTTTAGAACTTGAAGGCTCAGATAAGAATATTAAAACCCATTAACTCAAAGCGTATCTTAGTAAAATGCTTACCAGACATTCGTCTTTGAGAACAGTTGGTTTAAATTTCTTTGAGCTTCTAGCGTGCATCTCCACCCCATTATCGGCCAGCAGTTTGACCCCCCTGGAATAATCACCCGTCTGGTGGTCATACCAGGCAACCGAGTTGCGACAATGATAAGTTATGTTTTGTACTGCTCGCTCACTCAGTAGTTGTAGGAACGTGATCTGCGTGTCATCAGCTGCATAAGCAAACTGAAACAGAATCAGCGGAAATGTCAATAGTCGCATTCCAGGGCCCCATTTCCACAAAAACCGATTAATTGTAACGCAGGGTTTAAGACGCATTTGCACAAAGAATACTTTACGAGTTAAATGAACTTTTTGGGACTCGATTCAAGATGGAAACTATGTATTGTCACAAAACTTTTGAATGTTTCAAACTACTTCGCATTTTTAAAAACTCCGATAAATAGAATACAAAATTTCTGTGTCAATTGATGATGACGAGCAATGTTAAAAAACATAATTATAAGAAAATGCTTGTAAACAAGGGTTTATAAACGTCTCGTGCTTTCTTTTCTTTTGAGCTTTACAAAAAAACAAGCGTTCATGAGACCATGTAGCAGAGTATCTTGGTTGCAAATAGGCCTTAACAGAGCCAACTAAAATCTTTTTCAGTTATTGATCTTGGGTTTGTAAATTGAGATTATATAAACCATTTTCCAATAAATCGTTAGTCAAGGTGAGGAATTCTACATTGACCCAGAGATTAACCCTTAAACGTTTGGGCTTTTTTGAGAAACACCAACGTTGAATGACCCCCCCGCAAGATTTTCGAAATGGTTACAGATAAAAGCATGCCATTTGGCTAATTACAACAACAATAAAGTTTTAATTAAGAATTGTTGCTATGGAAACAGTCATTGGAAAACATGGATGCTATCTTGGCCGTCATCTTGGATTTTTCGAAAATTTTACTTTTAGCAAATTTTCAGTAAATTTCTTTGATTTTAATAGAAAAAAGGTTTTTATGGGATCAAACAGCTAAATAATAAAAAAGAAAATGAAATAATTGAAAATAGAAGACCTTTTATGAAAAATTTCCATTTCTTGATTCAAACTTCAAATTATAAGTGATGACGTCATCAAATTAACGTCAGAAGATGTGTTATTAATTAGACTACAGGTACTGCAAGTTTCATTTTAATTGCTGCAAAGCTTCAGAATTTAGGTTGGAAAAACTTAGGGGGGGTGTAGAACCCCCGTAAACGTTAAGGGTTGATGGCAACGGACGGAGGGTAGGGTGGCACTGTAAAACAATATCGCAAGAGACGGGAACAACATGTAAGTTAATCTATACAATAGGAGGGTGATGGTATCAAATTTTCATTACCAGACTTACTGGTGATTCCCGAGTGTCTGGTTAGTTGCTAGTGATAATTGCATGTAAGTAGTTACTCTCGGAAGGTTTGAAAGACGACTTCAGGGGTTCTTATTATTAAATCTTCCAGAGAGCAATCCCCGGACCCACCAATGAGCTCGTTCGATCTCCCGGGCCTACAAATACCCTGCAGTCGTCGCGATAATAATTATAGGTGCGTCTATAGATAGTTCAAAAAGGGGGTGGAGTAATTATATTAGTTCAGTTTAGTTAGTTTGTCTATTTATTTATTTATTTGTTAATTATCTATTTATTTGTTTATTCATGTATTTATCGCCAAAAAATACGTATGTCAGGATTAGCTAACAGGACACCAAGCGTCCCAACTGATAACCCGCAAACTCGTTCTTAAAATGGAAACGACACAAGCGAATACAGTACAAGAAAAGCCATTAGCAATACGATGTTTCAACCTAGTATGCTATCACGTCAAGAGTCCCTTCTAGAGTTTGCAAAACAAGGCGGGCAGTAATGTCAAACACACCAAGCGATTCCTCAGTTTCCCTTACCGGTTTTTGATTTGTAGGTTCCCTGCCAAACCATTTGTACACTCCATTCCCTTGAAACCATTTTCTATTATCGGTCTGCAAGTATTTGGTAACGTTTAAAGAGATTAGAGCGGTGATTGATGACCAAAAGCTTGAGGGCAATTACAGATAAGTCAAAATGTACTCCTCCTTCAGACAACTAACATACGGGGGCCAAATTTCCCATTTTCAATCATTTTTGTTCTTTGGGTCTGCAGTAACTGTCTCTGCTGTTGCGGCGTCCCTGCTTTATTTCTTAGTTTATTGTATTTTGAAGTGTGTTGTTGCATGTCGTTGTCTTTGTTTCAGCTGGCGAAGCTATTAAAACAAGAGCCCGTGGGACAGGCTGTAGTCGGGCCGTGGCAATGTGCTATTGATTGTGTAAAGCTATTGTTAGACTACAAAGCGATGAACATGTGGAAGGTCCAAATGCGCAGAACGTGCAAATGCGCATGAAATCCGCTGGCCAAACAGACTACCTGACTGAAAAATTTTCTGTTGACGACCGAAAAAGGAGAACATCGAAAACTATAGTCGGGTCACAGCCCGACTAATAATACAAAAAAAAAATATCAAATTAAAATAAAACAGATTTTACAGAAATGTTGATGAAAATTTCTGAAAGAATGGTCTAAGAGGTCAATATCGCGACCCTATTAAAAACTACCACCCACCTTAGTTGTGATAGGAAACAGGCAAGTTGCATTATATCTAAAGTCACAGAGAGCTTTGACGGCGTCAAAAGAGGGGCCTCCATTGGGGTCGATCCAAAATTCACCTGCAACAGGCGATAGTATAATCACGTTTAAAAGCTATCACAGACTTGTGTTTTGCTTGTAAATAGTTTTCTCTCTCTCTGAAATGCTGTTGGGAGTTGTAAGTACAGTTAATTGAAAAACAAAACACAACCATTTGGGATGATGATGATGATGATGATAAATGTGGCTACTATACTGCTTTCAATGGTTGCCCTGCCAACATGTTATTGCCTAAACAGAGCCCAGGACCTAAGGCCTTGACGTTTAAAGTGGGTTATTGCTAGCTCGAAGTTAATACCTTAACCCACAAGTGGATTGATTTCTTTATAGTCTGATACAAGCTGTCATTTGGAGCTTTCGTAATATATTTCCTTGGAGTGTTTCAACTTCGTACGAGAACCGGAGTACGTGTTTCTAGATTAAGAAATTACTTATAAAGTTTCGCTTAACCCCTGGGTAAATTTAGCCAGTATTTAACAATTTGAACAACTTGTCCAAGAGTTTTTAACCCGGAATTTATCCAGTGCATGGTCGTTTCTATACCATTTTTGAGGTGAGGGTGGAATTCTTTGAGTTCGCGGCAGGTCCTGGCAGGATAGGGCCGACTGCCCAGTGGATTCTTGTACAGATCCACTTGAAGGCGGAGGGAGTACAGCCCCGTGAGGATTTCAGTGTCCTACAAGAAATAATTTTGTATTATTATTATTATCATATACAATAACTACAATAGTAACATCGAACATAGACGTGTCAACAGCAATGGCACTTAGTCTGCCGCTGACGAAGATAACGAGAAATTTGAGGAAAACTGCCAAATGAACGGTCCAAAATGGATAAAAACTCGAGGAGGTAGACGGGAAAGAAATCGTGTGACTTGCGAGTGCTCTCTCCCCCATCGTTATTTTTCGCACACGCAGGAAGAGTTAAAATATCTTCATTACTTAGAAAAATAAATATACAAAACACTGAGTTCAGACAATTATGTCACGGTATCAAAAAGGTTACAGCACAATACACTATACTTTCATAGTTTGCTCCAATGATCATAAACAATAACTCATAGTTACTCAATAGTTCTCATACATTTGCTGTATTTTGGCCCTGCTGGCCTCGACTCGAGGTTTTTCTTCATGGCCACTGGGGCGTGTTATGAAAGTGGTCTTTAAGTTATGGAAATGTCTTGTAACAAGTACAGCTCATCATTTAATTACTAACACATAAAGCCAAGTATAATACTAACATACCCTGGTAATGTCCAAAAATTTGATGTTGTTTCTAATCTGAAAAAGAAAATACACAATGACTCTTGAAACAATTATAAATCATTTTGCATAAAAAAGAACGAGCTTTTGGTTAGCTAATTACTCTCCTTAACAACAATCAAGTTTTAATTAAGAACTGTTGCTATGCCAACAATTGTTTCACACCATGTCCACCAACTTGGATTTTCCAAACTTTAATTTTGGGAAAACTGCAGTATATGTGATTGAACTTAGTAGAGAACGACATGGTAGTTAAAAGGGTTGTGACAAATAAATGAAGATGGTGGGAACGCTGCTTTACAAATGAAATTTACACTTACCAAACTGTTGTACAAACGAAGTCGTTCCGGTTTTTTTGAGCTGGAGCCAAAAGTCCCACCAGTCCACTGAAAGAAAAACGTGTCCTCATAAATTTTACATTTTCCTTTTCAGTGCTGTTCGAGGCAGAACGATGTCGGCGAGTTATTTTTTTCAGTTGCACCCAACATATTTTAGTAGTTTATTACGTATTTTCAAACAGAAACACGACATCGTGGCAGAGATTGTTCTAAATTTATCCAGTAAAATTGAGAAGAGAGAAGAATTTCATAGAATTAATTACGGCAGCAAAACGTGTATATTTTATGTGTCCGATTTAAATCTTACTGTCCAGCTAGAACTCTTCGCTCCTTAAGTCAAACCTACTCTAAAAGCCTGTTTTAAACCTCAAGACATACGGTGGCCGCCCCTTCTCTGTCTATTTTTCAACTATGTGGAACTCACTTCCACTTTTATTTAGAACTCGAGGTCCATGGGTTTTTTAAATCCTCCAATCAAGACTTGGCTTTTCAATAAGACATTCCCTTAGCTCCCAACAGTGTTAACCATTAAAGTACGTCCATTTTTAATATTCATAGTAGTAACGAGTTTTATCTACAAAACAAGAATTATTTTTTTTGTTTCACTCATAGTTTTAATATTTTTAGCAACATATTATACCTTTGTAAAGCACTATAAACACCAGGAATAGACTTATATAAATTTACTACTACTGTTTAAGCCTGGAAAGTTGGAGAAAATACTAAAACAATGTAATTCATACACTGGAAGATGTTAGACATAATACCGTAAAACTTCGGAAAGAAGCCCATTGGCTTCTTTTTTATTAGGACACTTAGATAGGTTCTTCTCAAGACGGGTTTCTTTTTGAGATGGGCTACTTTTCGAGATTACTTTGGCAAGTCAAATATGGGGCTTCTTTTCAAAACGGAGGCTGCAATTTTAAAAATTGCTACTATAACACAATAGGGCTAGTGAAGACCTAATGAAGCCCATAAAGGAGATAGAAGAAGAAAAAAGGGACAAAGAATTAAGAAAGAATCTTGAAGAAAAAGAAGCCAATACTATTTTAAGAGAAGCCCGTGGGCTTCTTGTTGAGATGGGTTTTTTCAAGATTACTTTTGTAAACCAAATTTCGAAATGGGCTATCCTTGGTATTAAGCCAACTGGGCTTCTTTTCTAGGTCTTACGGTATTCATCCCTAGTTCCGTTTGTCAATATTGAATGTTACTATGCTTCAAGTACAAATGGGTACATTCTGCGTTCAAAAATGGCGGAAATAAGTTCATTTAAGGAAGTCCGAAGTGGGAGTACTTACTCCAGTCTTGCTTGCTGATTCTCGGGACTGCAAAAATCAAAAACAACAAGAAATAAACACAGGTTTCCCTTATTATCTTTTATAGACGGAACCACAAACACCGGCCAAAAACAACAAAAAACATGATATCCAACAAATAATTTATTGTCAAGTATTGTTTGGTAACTGGCTTAAGTTGTGTTAACTAGTTGAACTTCGATGAGTTGCTGAAGTATAGTGTAGTGTAGCGTTGTGTTGTGTTGTGTTGTGTTATGTTGTTTTGTGTAATGTAGTGTAGTAGTATTTAAAGTGTGGTTAGGTGCAGCAGTATAGTGAAGTTGTATTGTGGTGTCATATGATGTGGTTTGGTTTATTGCGGTGATGTGATATGCTGCATTTGTCTTGTTTGGATTTGTTTTGACGTGTTAATTGTATTGTCTTATAATTCACTGGACCCTAGTGTCACTGTCCTTAATGTCTTGCTATTCTGTACTGCATTGGTTGTGGAAGATGAATAAAACTCACCGATCTGCCAGGAGGGCCGGGTGGTCCAGGAATACCCTATGTCAAAATTGTTCACTTAATTGGTCAATAAAATCAAAAACACTCATTGCATCAATCCATAACACCAAATAAAAAGCGAACCTTTAAGTCAGTCAATCAGACATTTATCGATCAATTAAATGCTACAATTTCCAACCAATGTCACGGCATCATTTTTCGATCCGCATAAATTAAATATCTCACTATTTAACACTGATTTCCCCACAATCCCTCAGTCTGACAAAGGGCTAACGCTCGAAACGTCAGCCTTACACCACACTGCGAAAAACATACCAATTCAACCCTTGTTGATCAAAACCCATAATTAACCAATCATTCAGCCAATCAGTTAAGCTTTCATTAACTTCATCAGTCAATTATTAAAAAGACAGAAGTGATCTACTTTTCTCTCATTTCTTTTCCTTTTCAATCTTTTCTTTTATTATAGGCTGTAAAAAGAACACTGTAGTAAACATATCAAGAATAAAATAAAATAATAAAAATAATAATAATAATAAAACATTTATTGCTTATTTTTGCTTGTCAATTTTTCCACTGGATACCATTACTTCTATAAAAAAAACTGGAATGAAACTTGTTTTTCATACTGGTATCGTGTACCAGCTAATACTAACAAACGAACTGTTGATATATTAATTATAAAGTTCATCTGTCAGTCAACCACTGTTCACAAGATTAAATGAGTGCATACAAATTTAATAACAGACGTGAATATCTTGTTAGGGGTATCGGCATGACGCACAAGAACAATCTACAGACTGAAGTAGTAGTTCGTAGGTATTGAAGTTCCGCTTACCCGGAGACCCTCAACTCCCTGAAAAAGATCAGTAAACAAATTGTTAAACAAATGTGCATTATTTCTTGAATAACTTATTATCATCTGTCTTAGGGTTGATATGTATTTGAAGGTATGTTTCTAGACTGATCTGTAAGTGGGCCTATAATGCACCCTTAAATTTTACCATCGACGGGCCTGTAGACGTGCTTGGTTTAAAAACAAACCTGCAGTCCGCGGTCTCCCTTAAAGCCACGATCGCCAGCAGGACCGTTGGGACCCTACAAGACCAAAATAATTCGTGTGTTAATCAGAGCTATTTGTATAAACTTGATGAAACATTATTTTCCTAATCGTGATCGTGTAATGATGAAGTATGAAGCTATTATCTCGATGTGACCGTGGGTTTAAAAGATAGATAGATAAGTAGATAGATAGACAAATAGACAGACAGACAGACAGTTAGATAGATAGATAGATAGATAGATAGATAGATAGATAAATAGATAGATAGATAGATAGATAGATAGATAGATAGAT
>JAOBYE010531526.1:0-12899 GCA_025403585.1 Parazoanthus swiftii
ACACCTCTGGACACTTCTAGACACCTCTAGTCACCTCTGGACACCTCTACAAGTTAGACTTCACAGGTCACCTCTGGACTCATGTAGACACCTCTGGTCTCTTTTAGACATGTCTGGACACCTTTAGAACCTTCAGACACCTCTTGACACCTCTGGTCTCCTTTAGACACGTCTGGACACCTTTTGACACCTCTTGCGCCTCTAGACACCTTGACAACTCTAGACACCTTGAGACCTTTGGACATCTCTTGAAATCTTCTACGACACTTCTAGACATTTCTACATGTAGACACCTCTTTTAGACATATATGGACATCTTTAGAACCTTCAGACACCTCTTGACACCTCTGGATGCCTCCAGACACCTCTAGACACCTCAACACCACTGGACACCTCTTGAAACCACTTAAGGCACTATTAGACATTTTTGACACCTCTTGACACTTCTTCTTACCTCTTCTGGACACCTCTTGACTTGTCTGGACACCTTGACACCTCTGGACACCTAACACCTCAACACCTTTAGATGCCTCGTGACATCTTGATACCTCTTAGCACCGCTGGACTCCCTGACACCTCTTGACACCTCAACATGTACATGTAAACTTTCATGGATCAACTCTACTAAATTTGTGTTCCTTGCAAATTAAGACTTTGCTCTGGTTTGTAATCCCCTGTGGGGCAAGGCAGAGTTCTCCCAAAGGACCGGCGACCGGCGATTTTCGCTGTATAGTCGACTTGAACACGCCGGCTACAAGATTCATTTATTGTAGAATTCAACATTTTCCATGTAGCATGAATGCCTCCAGACCCCCTAGAAAGCTCACGCCTTCAGTGCTTTTTCTCCCCATACTATGTCTCGTTTGGGAGAACCCTGCAAGGGGCCACAGTTATTCCTCTTATGCCTCCAAACTCTCACAGCCCATAATTAACATGTTAGTAACTAAAATTATAATAACATACATTCACTGTGATCGTGATTATATATACATGTATATGTAAACTCGTAACCTTTTCAGGGCAGGCTCCCCAAGATATCAGATGACTTGTACTATCCGTGTTGAACATTCTCTGTATACATTTTAAAAACAAATGTGAAGTAAAGTAAAGTCAAAACACTTTATTTATTGAGGGTAACACACTTACATCCCTTTTTAAGGCGTAATCTCCCATGTGGCCCTCATCACCGGGATTACCAGGATTAGTTAAAAGATAATCTATCAGCAGTTCACCAGAACTTGATCAGTTTCTTTCTTTTCACTCCAAAGTTAATAAACTAAAACTTGATGTGCATGAGTTTTGCTGAAACAAAGAAAATCTAAAATATTTTCCAGGTGTTTTCTTGCACGTCCTCGCAGACACACTGGGAAGTGTCGGTGTAATTATCTCTGCGGGACTCATCCACCAATATGGTAAGGACTAAGCTGTGGGTTTGCACAGGACTTGACAACACGAAAAACATGCAAGGTCTTTAGAAAGTTTTTGATGTACAAAACGTAAACTTTCTCCAAGAAAGATCCAAGTTTTATTTTAGCAAAATTCTTCAAGTTGATTCTGTTAAACGATCCTTCAATTTTCAGAAAGGATAAATCTTTACACAAAATGTTAAGGCAAGGATTAAAACTGTTGGTACATGTACATATAATTCCTCTGAGTTACTTGTATTTTGTCTTTCATTAAAAATAGTCTGAGAGAGTGTGTCATTTGGAAGGTGGCATTTTTTATTTTGGTATTCTGAAAGTTCCACAATTAGTCATTTGTGTACTGTATAAATTTGTATGATGTGCCATCAATCGAATCGCACACCTTTACTTAATAACATACATGTACTGTACAGAACTCCATATTTTTGTTGTCAGAAGAACTAAAAAGTTCAGGTTTTTTCTTTAGACGAAAAGTAACTTAAAATTATAATGGGAAGAATCTGTCAGACCCCCTTTGACAGGTTTTCATGCTAGCCAGCATTCGTTATTTTAGGTAGGTTGGGCAATTTTTCTGCATAAGTTTTTTTATTTCGAGTCAAAAGTTTGCCGGACCTTTTTTTTGAGTGGTCCTTCATACAGCAGTCATTGACTTAAAACAAACAGATCTGACATGCGACTTATTTTTTTCAGGTTGGATGATGGCTGATCCTATTTGCTCAATGTTTATTTCTGTTCTTATCTTTCTCAGGTAACTTGCTAATATACGCTTTGGAGCTCTTCTCTTAAATATCTAAGTTCTTTTCAGAGCCATTTTCTACTTTATTATTGGAATTTTAACTCGTAAAATAATATCACAGCTCGGCAAGAAACTTGACAAATCACATGTTTTCTAACCATAAATTCAAAAAATGAAAGTAAGAGCGAGTTGGGGGACATGATTTTCGTACTGTAGAGTTTTTTAATTTGATTTTTTTTTGGATGAAATGAAAAACCCTTGAGCCTTGATTTCGTTCAAGTAAGTCCCTTAGAGTAGCACTGTACGTAGAGTCAACAAACGTGTATGTGTATAGACGTGTGTTGCACCTGACCAGCGACTTTTCTTACCTTAAAATAAAGGCAGACAGCACAAAAATGTACTTGTCGAGTTAAGAAAAATATACGTTATATATGTAACCCATTCACGTGTTGAAGCTTTAATGTCTTGTCATGTCTTTCGAGAAGAAGTCCTTGAAAGTTCTTAGAAAGGTGTATAAACCCTGTTATCAGACGAGTCGAGCTGACTGACATACATTGTAGATTAACGATCTTTCTTGCCGTCTTTTGCAGTGTAGTTCCTCTTCTTCGGGACTCGGTAGGGATTTTAATGCAGAGAACACCCACTGCTCTGGAGTCTACTCTGCATATAGCATACCAAAGGGTAGGCTGCTTGAACATAGAACAAAGTTTGTTTCTTTTCCCTGGCAGTTTTAAAACTGTTACTTGTGCTTTACTCTAAAGCAAGCTTGTAATGTTTTCGCAAAACTCTTAATTAAAGTCAAAATAAGTCCCAAGATATTTAAATTGTTCATAATAATAAAAATATTAATAATCATATTAATAATAACAACAATAACAGCAATAATAACAATTATAATAAATAATAATAATAAAAGTGATGATGATAATTAAAGACAGTATGCATATAATGCGCCCCAGCGGCCATAAACAATTATAACTTCAAGTCGAGGTCAGTTTCCAAGTTCACATACATTTACTGTAATATATTATTATTATCACTTTTATCTGTTAACATGAAACAGTACATGGAGTGGTTGACCAAAGCAAAGTAGGTTGGTAAAAATTCCGGAGTTATTACGATTTCATTTTTCGTTCCTTAATCTTTGAATTCAAATAAGTTAAATGCGTTGACGGATAGTTTCTAGTTTTGATTTGTGCGCGTTAGGTTTTTGTACTGAATTCCTATAACTCGAGCCCTTGATCGCTTGAAGATTCTATATATGAACTCTTGGAAACTATTTCGTTAGACTCCCTTCAATCAATTTTCTTACTAATTTACTTTGTTCTTCGGTCTGCCTCTCCACTGCCAAAGTTTTCTGGGTTTATTTATTACTTGGTAAATTTTGCAGGTGAATCAAATTGACGACGTTTACAGTATTCAGGATCCCCACTTCTGGACTTTGTGCAGGTGGGTTCAGTTGGCGGTTTGTCGACTTGCAGCTTACACAGGACCGCTCCAAAAGTTTGCATAAATTAATACTGAGAGTTTCCTGATAAAGTGCAGAACTTTTATGTTGTTTTCTCAGTCATTTTCTTGTCTTTTAAAATAATACAAAAAATTAAAACAATATTTTTTTCTACATTTTAGTTCCACTAATTTAATGCGTGTAACTTGCTATAAGTTAATGGCGTAAAATCTAAAGGCCTGGCTAAACTAGGATACATGTAGCGCGCTACATCGTAGCCGAAATGTCGCCAGCATGTGTCCTAGGGTGGCTAAACATGCAAGCTACAATCGAGCGACATGGGATACATTTTTTGTGTTTCGGCTACAAATTTTGTCACGCGCTACAATGTTTCCAAGGTGGCTAAACTGCGAAACATTCAGGATACATGTAGCGAGCGACAACGTAGCGCGCTACATGTATCCTAGTTTAGCCAGGCCTTAACATTGACTGAGAACACGTGCCCCGGTTTTGGATAAGGCCCACGAAAAATGTATTATAACAGCGCTAATAATCATTTATTTTTCAGATAGCATCTTTATATTCTACATGTAGAAGTTTTTATACCTCTTGTAAGCCGCCCTGGATATAAGCCACCCCGTTGGTTAACCTACTCCAATTCCTTACAAACTTGTACAAGTCCAGCGCTTTAATGTGGGAATCTATCTATAGCATATTAGGAATACTATTAAAATTAGAAATAAAGACCGGAAACTATTTCAAGATCATTAAAGGGTTCGACTGAACAGCTATAAGTTGTCTTTGCGTATGATTTTTGCTATTTAAACTAGAGGTATGACTTCCTGTAATTTAACAAAATATGACATTCTTATTCGTCATTCACCATCACTCGGACTTTTAATATTTGTACACTTAACTGAATCTTCTCTTACACATTGTTCAACAAGCTTTGTCTGTCCGTCTTTTACTCAGTGAGAACTATGTTGGCACGTTACGATTACTGGTTGCGCCGAATGCGGACACACACAAGATATTAAGTGAAACACATCACATTTTTAATGAGGTAAGCCGGTAACTGAACAAGGCTAGTTTGTCGATTTTATCGCAGGCTCAAATTCCCCTCTAAGTAGGATACTGTAAACGTACAATTTCCCGATTCAAATTATGTGAATGCGATTCGCGAAATAAGTACGGCAGTACCCAGTCGCCACATCGTTGTTGAAATTGTAATGACCTACAAAGGATCGTTAGTAAGAATCTTAGTGTAGATCAGACTTTTAAGGCTTTTTTATTGTTTCAAGTGGCATGTAAAGTCAAAGAAACTTACAAAGTTATGGAATGTACGTGTCAACACGCAGACGAGGAAACTTGGAAAGTCAAAAAACGGCTATCGAAAAGCGTGTATGTGAAGAATCAAACTTTCGTTTCATAAACAGCTCAGAACCCATTAAGTGACATTTTGGTATATTTTATGATTTCTATTTTCGGTCTGAACCCCCAGTATTCCCACTGGCTTTACGAGTGTTTGCTAATGACCTATGCGCGCGCATAACCGGAAGTGCAAACGCTTGCACGTTGTTACAATCGTTTTTAGAAAACATGCCATACGATAAAATACTTATTAATCTCAAACGTTCGGTCTTTACGGTAAATATCAACTTCAAACGTGACGCGTTGCCTCGATATCGCCCGGTCAGTACAGCAAGTCCTCAGATTGGTACTTCCAGTACAGACCTCTTTCCCAGTTAATAGGTAGATAGAAACACCATCAACATGATCTATATCTACTAAATTATCTGTGAGTTAAAGTGAGTGTACATTCAATGTTGTTTTCCTCTTTACAGCTTGGTATCAGACAACTCTACGTCCAGATAGAACACTCCTATTGAGAAAACAAATATTGCCTTGTGATTGGATTTGTTGCTGTATCTTACTGTCTCAAGAAAAAGTCACCCGCATGATTCGACGGAAGGAACTGAACTCAAGCCTTCGTAATATATTTAAAAATATCTCCCTCAGTATCGGTGACTCGCGACAGACATTCAGCGATCCGCTGTTAACATACAGCTAGATTTGAAATATTGAAGTCTAAAACCAGTGAAGATTAAAATACTCGGGTAGCAAATCACGATGGAAGTTCTTATTTCATTTTTGATGTAATTTATTAAGTTAACTCTGTTTAATAAATTCCTATTTTCGTTTTTGTCATGTAGCTCAAGGCTAGAACGCAATGTAAAGTACGTGGCTCCCAGAATTCCTATCGTGCTTGCTTTCTTAGTGGATGTCTACTTTTGGTATGTACTCCATGCTAAAATACCATGGATGCACCCTCGTTACAAACTCTAATAAGCTGATAGCTGATTTTAATGCTGATAACAAAGGAACACAATCTTACTACAACCTTTGCAAGATGTCGAAATAATGGGACTGTTAAAGGTGCATTCATTTTATTTTGGCATGGAGTATACCTGCCTTTTGTAGCCGGTTTCACAGTTATATCTAGAGCAAAAGAAGTGAGAGTTTTGCTGGTGGCAGCAACCGACTTTTTGGGTTTTCATTTAGAAATTTTCATTTTCATTTTTACCCTCTCTACCCAATCTGCTGTTTGAAGAAATCGTGTGAGCCCGCCAGCTAAAACCCTGAACTTGTTCTGCGCATGACTGTAAACTTTCTAATTAGCTTCTTTAAACGACAATGTTGTGGTTATGCTTATAAATAAAATGGGCTGTTATTTCATGGTTTTGTTCGTTGGACTTCTCTTTCCTGTAAGTTAACATTTCTCACTTATGTCCCCAAACTGGAGGGTCTTTCAGATTAGATAACTCTGTCGCGGTGCTGCAATGATCCCAAGTTAAAACATTGACTTATCCCAAACGAAGGACCCTGATCGCATCAATGACGGAACTCGGAGATTATTTTTCTTATGCCCAACACTTAACTTATTGTGAGTGTCACCAGTCTGTGGTTAATTCGAAAAGATTTGAGAATCTGCGTCTGATCCGACTGAGGTGTAGAGACAAGTTCGAAAAAGACTTGACACTAAGTTATTGTCAGTATCAAACGCTAACAGAAAATTGTTTTTTTTTAAAGCGGAACTGCGCTGGTATCCAAGGCAAGGCTTTAAAGCTATTGTATATTTTAAACTTATTATGGAAATGGGGAAGAGTTAGGATTTGCTATCGTTTATTGGGGGTCGGGTAGATGGGTAGAAACACCTTGAAGGGGACACCTGCCACTGACACACACACACACACTGTCAGTCAGTCTATACAGACTAGGACACATACTGCGCAGACTGTTCAAACGGTCGAAACATACAACTCAAAAGTTCAAGATATCAGTTCATAGATCATTTCCAGGAGTTTGTATAGTTAGTCAGCTGCATGCCGTTGGCATCATCTTTCATTTCCCGGTTTCTGTGAACCTTTTCAGCGCCTTCCCTAACTACTGTGCGTCATCCGGTCCGGTCGGTCGTCAGCGTCTTCAGCTTCTGATGGCTGATACCCGCCAGACCAAGTCGCCGTTTTACCGTGTCCTTAAAACGAAGTCGCGGTCGACCACGGGGCCTAATGACCTCCTTAATTTACATATTTGTAAACAGGTAAGTAACCGATCCGGGCTCTTTACGGATTTGCATGTGCACAAAGGTTTATTGGGCTTGAACTTACGACTGACGTCACACAGTTTGAGTCATCTGATTGAACTCACCAGCGGTGAAGGGTGATAAATCGCCCCCGCCACATTGATATGTTCCACTCTTCTACTCGCAGGTTGGAAAATTTGCTTTAGTTCTGTGATTCTTTAGGCAATAAATCTGACGTTAAACGGAAGTTGAGCACGTTAATGACGTAATTTAACCTCCAACAATTGAGTAGGTTTGTAGAGTATGACTGTAAGTATGCACCGTATCGCCAACTCTCGGCGATAGAATGAGCCACTCACCCTGTGACGTCATTTGTACATCTCGGGCAACCCTGTGACGTCAGTCGTGAGGTTCTTACAAGAAACGACAAAAACTTTGTTCAGACACGAGTCTATGTTTATTGATAGAAATGGTACGAATGGTTTGTTAAAGGCGGTGAGTTAAGTTGGATTGTGCGTGGTTATCTCTTCTATTATTAATCTATTATTTTGTGTTCCGTACCGTACCATAAAGTAATACATTGTTTTAAAACGCATCGATTCTTGAAAGAAAACGAATCGCGATTGGCCTCCTGCTCGCAAAACCATCCTTCGGCCGCCCTACGATCTTTTCGCCCGGTATTCTGTGCGAAGTATATCCTCTGGCGCCCAGAGTATCAACGAGTGTCTTAGACACCCGTTGACTTTTTGCCATCCTGGGTGAGTTAGGCAAGACAAGGTACATAAATTAAATGGACGTAGAGATGACACATGCACAGACGAAGAGGTAACTTGGGATCGCTGAAAAGCAACCCAGAGACACTGAAACAAGAACAACATGTCTTGGCTAACAAAAAACGAACGGGACGATTCGACCTGATAAGAATTGATGTCTTAGAAACTTGAAAACAGAGATGCTACGAAAAAAAACAAAAGATCGCGACGGCCTGGGTTCAGGAAGTAAGAGCAGGACACACAGACACATACGAGGTAAACTTGGCACGCGTGTTGTATACTTCGGTTGAATGTTTTCCTCAATACCTATTTATGTGTACAAGTAGCTTTTTGGTGGTGATTCAAACACTATTGACTCTTTATCAATACGCACTGTTTTAAGATATCCATATTAGTAAGATACTATTGTGTTGGCCTCAGAATGTGCAGAGTTTCTAATCTTGAAACAATCTACTTTGAAAGATGAAATATGTATAATTGATGCACGATGTTATCTTCGATACACATTGTAACGTGGATTCTAGATATATACACATGCTAAATTATTACTTTGCGTGAAATAAAACCCAGCCTGGCGAGAGATGGCAACGAAAATGTTTCTAATCTTTGGAATTGACACCAAGCTTTAGAGAGTTAATATACTCGTTAGTGCAGAGGTTAAAATTGCGCCACTGCGTACTAACAAATTAAACCACTTGTTTCTATGTAATAACAGCGTCAACTATGTCTAGCTCCAAGATTTTATAGATCAATGTTGTAATGTTCAATAATAAACCTAACGTTACTGTCTTATGCCATAGGCGGATGATAATTTTCTAATTTTCCCTTTGTAGCTATGAAGTCGTTGTGATACATTGGAGCAGTCGGCAACACTACGAGAGCAAGAGACGGCCTTTTATCAAAGTGATTTATCTCTATTTTTACTGAATATAAAAGTGAGGGGTACTTGAGGGGGAGTTCGGACCGGCTGAATCCCAATATTTTCCTCCTTGACGAATGCGTTCATCGGGATGCCGGCGCTGGGGCCGCTGGCGCGGTGCATTTTGTTCACGTAGTATATTTTCCTCGTCACTATCTCGATCGTCTTCCAGCGCGTCCCTTCCGTGAGAGCCTGAGTGCGAGGAGCCATCGAGGCTGACGTACGCTTGGTCACTGGGGCTCGGGCGGATCGACCGTTTGTGTGCCTGCGAATTGTTCCGTTGGATAAGTTCTTTCAGTTCATCATATCGTCTGCTCTGTTCTTCAAGAATGTATTGGGTCTGTGCGCGCATGTTTTCTTTCAACTCTTCGATCAGCTGTTGCTGATCAGAGAGTATCTCTTTTGTTTTTCTACGCTCTTCTCGTTCTTTCTCCAACTCTTGAAGTATGTCATCGTGTCGGCTGTTCATCTGGTTAGTCCTCTGCGCATGCACTGCTTCGGCTTCGTGGTAGGCTGAACCATATTCCCCAATTGATGGAAGAGGCTCGGCGCGTGGAGCCGGAAGTGCAAGTTGGGGTTCCGGAAATAGTTCGGTGTTTCTAAACTCGCGCTCAGCGTAGAGCCGTTTCTTAAGTTCCGCGGCCACAGATGTAATGGATTCCGTTCTTTTTCGCGCTTTACTAACACGCTCCAGAGCTGACTTCAGCTCTTCTTCTGATCGCTTCTGGTCGTCCTCGTGTTGGATTTCAGCAAGTTTCCTCACAAGAATTTCAACATCTTTTCGGAGCCTCTGTTTAACTCGTTGTTGAATCACGTCCTTGTGTTCCTTCAGCGGACCCCAATCACTTTCCTCCTCGTCAGTGGTGCACCCGCCGCTCTTAGCTTGCTGCTCTTTCAACGTCACGTCCGCCACCTGGTGGAGACGCGGCAGTGAGGGATGCTTCACTTTCCCAGTCGTTCTACTACCTATGACTTTCTTCTTCACGACTTGACCAAACCTCGATGATTTCTTACCAGCGTTACCGTGACCAGTGTCATCATCATTCCTGGACGAATTGCGTGACGTACTGTTGCTGCCGAGTGGACTTCGCGTGAAGCGTTCGCCAGTCACGTCTGGGTTAAGTTTTCCTGCAAGTGATCTCACGGTGCGCCGCTGATTTAGCAAAGTTGTAGATGTTTTCTTCCAACGATGGTTGGAACCTTCTACATCGTCCAGTCGATCGCTTGCTACCTTTACCTGTTCTTTTTCTTTCTGTTTCTCCGCTCGCTCCTCTACAAAATTAAGAAGAAAGAACATCATTACTTTTACAGAACAATTCACGTTCAAGAATATGGTTCCTAAAAGGGAAGCAAAGGAACGACCAAGCAGTAAAAACATTTAAGTTTTAACCTTAAAAGGGCTTTTAGACAAAAGTGACGCTTCAACGCCCTATGTCCAAACCCCACTTTTTTGTGTTGTAGGCTGCAAGAAGAATTAAGAGAGTTAAAGTGTAGATTCATCTGCACTGGTAGGATAAAACTGTAGTCAATGACTAAACTTTATTTTCACAGTACAGGGAAAGATTTCACTTTTAAGCTTTCGATTCTAACTCGAATCTTGATCACAATAGTTGTGGTCACGCTGGCTACACCACTCCTGGGACCACCTTCTGTGGTCGCGTGTGTCGAAGGTTGGAAAACCACGACAGCGTGACCACAATTATTGTATCAAGATTCGAGCAAGAACCGAAAGCTTAAAAGTGAAATCTTTCTCTGTACTGTGAAACTAAAGTTTAACTATTGACTATAAGATTTAAGAGAGTTTAATTGGAGATCATAAAGCTACCCCTATGTCTGAAAGATTCCAAACGTTGTCCTCTTCAAAATACAAACTCTTAGTTTTCTCAAGCACTTTAGCCTTTAGATGCCACGTTATAACTGTCTATACTATAACTAAGCAATAACTGATACTGTTTATTTGTTTTTTACTAGCTATAAAAGTATTCAAATTGAAAAAAAGTAGAAACAAGTGGAAAATGGATTGTGGAAGACCGTTAATAAGTAATTCTATCAACAGCGACTCCTGTTCTGATTATCTCATGCATATAATTAGAAAGGGTTAGGTAGACTCTCGCTACTTAATTACGTCTTTGTGTTTTCTTTTACTGTATAGTAAGGAAAAATGCAATGTCGCCAAGGACACAATTCTCTAGAAACTTGGTGAATTTTTCAGATTTTGAAAGCTAAAGTTATATTCTAAAGTAAGAAAAGGAGAGATTTGTTCAGAGACGCCTAGAGTATGAATAAGAAAAATTGTTTACTGTTAAGTAGCTTGATTTAAGTGCGTTATAAGCTTTGAACTAATACAAAATTAAAGCTTAAATTTGTAATTTTAACCAATTGTGAACAGATATGCGTTAATTTGACAAATATTTGAAATTTTGATGTTAAATGATTAGCACCTCAAGTTGGTATGATGAATGTTAATTAACCTCCGTCTGTGTTTCACAGTTAGAGGTGTACGATGAGGCAAAGGTATATTGTATAAATAAACACACTTGAAAAAATAGTGTTAATTGTTCCACCTGCAGATGGACAGATATCTTTTATGTCTAATGCTCAATAATATTCACGATTATTGTTACTTTTTCTACAGCTTCTGTTCACCTACGCTTTCAAAAAACCCGTTTGTTGGATGTCTGTAGAGTGTAAAGCATGGATATTTTATATTTTTCTTCAGGTAAAAAAAAAATAGAACGGAGCCATTACCTCCACGAAGAATGTATTATTAGTATAACAAAACAAAACCAAAATTGATAAATATTTAAACGCAACAGCTAAAATTTGCAAAGATTCGTGCAAAAATGGTAAAGATGCATAACTTCTCTTTTGCACATCTCTTTTATATCTGCTTGTTAACGTAACAATTTTGCAAGAATTGTTTTTGGCAAACAACTTGAGTTTAAAGCAGTAAGAAACTTGGTTAATCGGACCCGGAATGTTTCAGAGTTAACCCATGCATGAAAAAAACAAGTCAAAACTGTTTGACAAAAAATGTTTTTTACATTTAAGACTTTTTATTCATGCTTAAAATGGAATAATCTTCGTAATTTATAACAAAAGCCAATTTTTACTATAAAACATCAGACTGGTAAGTTAAACAATTCCTATTGACAAAAGGTTTCCCAACCAACTTCAATAGGTTACTAAGAAAGACCACATTCTCTTCTGGGTGCGTATCATACTATAAAAAACATGTTTAAATTTTTCTGCTTTGTTGAGCAAACCAGCTTTCTGTATATGAATTGGTAAAGAAGAAGACTATGGCGCAAATAGAAGGGGACTACTTATGCCGAGTTATGGTGCAAGTTTGTATAAAGCTTACGCTTGCAGTATTTTTATTAGTTATTTGTTTGAGTAAACTTCCCCTTTTTCCAAAATTGTCCTAAATTTGACACAAAACTTTACAAATTCTCAATTCGCAAGAAATTAGTATGTCGTTATAGAGAATATATTTAAATGGGAAAACGATCAAACTTCCCTAACCTTCATAAGAGCTTGAAATTCCGGCCATGGCTGAGAGAGTCGTGTTTGTTTTGACAACAAGAGAGGGAGTGTGCCATATGAGATAACTATGACGTAGTTTTGCATAAACAAGAATGATTACAGAGTGCGTGAAAAAATACTTGGATGTGGGCAAATAGGCATTGTCGCTAAATGCATGAGACGTACTAACTGTAGATTTTTCCTTCTAGCTTAGCATTAGGCAATCTTCTATCATAGAACTTATTTGGTTGTCTTTAAATCCACTCTCGGGTGGAGCTGAGACAGCAAAAGAGAAAACGGACTAGTTCTGCTTTTTTTTATTTCCAAAGGTTATGTGAAAACTGCACATAAAATATAGCACTTTGTAACAATCAGTACAAATATATCTGTCTATCTATCTATCTATCTAGCTAGCTAGCTATCTATCTATCTATCTATCTATCTATCTATCTATCTATCTATCTATCTATCTATCTATCTATCTATCTATCT
>JAOBYE010531637.1:0-12898 GCA_025403585.1 Parazoanthus swiftii
GTTGAAACGTCTGGAACTTTTAACGTTCATAAACCTTTTAGTCAGAGACAACGTTTTTTAAAAACAACTTTTATCTCGATATCCAAAACTGTTTACGCTTGTTAAAACAAAGGCACCCTTCCCCAGGACAATACTGTTATTTTTTGGTTGTGATAAGGCTTCGAACTGAAGCGAAATATATTTGGAACCAAACTAAACTCAACGAATGATCTTACTACTGGACAAAAACAACAAAAAACCAATTGAATTATGAAGAAAACCGCAAGTCATTCAATTTTGTTTATTAACAAGAAGTGTTTAGCATAAAAGTAAACAATACCTAAAACAAGACAACAAATGCTACAAAATTTTATTTCTATTGTCTTGGATCTGGTCGCTCGATTGTAAGTTGATAGGACTAACTGGTTGGGAAGCTCAACAAACTTTAAAAGGAGTGTACAAAGCTGTTTTGTTTTATGTTGAACGAACTGCGACCGTGTACATTGCTTTGTTCAAAGTGTCAGCCGAAATGTTTCTACTGGTTAGCTGTTCATATGCACTTTAATACCTTTTGTGTTTGTGCATGGTCAAGGCCAACGGACAAAAGAGATAGAGAACAAAAACATATAACAAGGAAACTAGCTGAATTTCAAAGCCAGTTCGCGCCTTTAACTATGCTCGAATGCCGGTTCCATACAAATACGAAGCCCAAACCCTGAAGATTCTTTCTGGGCTGCCATAAATCAAAATATTGAGTTTATTATTTCATTTTATTCTCCAATGGTTATAAAGCCTGGTGAGCTACAATGTAAAAACAATCGCAAGCTAAAAAACTGAAATAACAAACAAGCAAACGCTGATGTGTGTAGACAACTATGGCGTCGCTGAATTATAAAAGCAAATCAATAACTGATCATCAGTAGGATACCTAATTGTATGCAATTCTACAAATGTTTTCGTCTCTATTAAAACCAAGGTCAATTGTTCCGTCTTGGCACAGTGTTCTGTTAAACTCTTAATTCATGGCTTTCTTGAAACAAAACCATGTGACTTTATGAGCTTTCCGGGCTATCGTATCTTTTATATTTAGCTCGCCGCTGTATTTTTCTTTGCGTTTCTTTTATCAAATTGCGTTTCCGGTTAGTTTCTTTTTAATATTTGCATCTGCTTCTTTTTTTTGTGTCTGATTTCTATTTCCTAGCCTGTTCTTTTCTTCACTACTCAATCCATCCTCAGTTAAAATATTTTTAATAAGAAAACTACACAACTCGTTTCTAAGAATAGGTTTTAAAGTGTTGAATGTTCTGCCTTTTGGCTTCAGAAACGCATCTAAATTTACTTTCCAAAAGAAACTAACACATAGACTCGTGGAAGTATTATCAAATATTGATTACTCTCTTGGAACCATCCAAATTATCCAAGTAATAAAATAGACATATCAACGCTGTCACTTTCTTTTTTTCCCTTTTTCTATATTAGATACCTTTCTCCAATCATCTAGCTTACACTTACACTTCAAATGACAACTGACATTCAGAATTTTAATTTCTGTCAATTTGTACAAGGGTCTAGCTACATCTGCAAACTTGGGGCAAAACCGTCTGTAACAACTTGCAAGGCCAAGGAAACCCTTGATCTCTGTCACATTCTCTGGCACTGGCCACTCTTGCACTCTCTCATCCTTGGCAGAATCCGTTTCAATTCCATGCTCAGAAACAATGTGACCTAGGTATGCAACACTTTTCTGAAAGAGGGCACGATTTCGAGGCTTCAACTTTAGTCCAGCTAAGGAAAATCGAGATTACCTCATGAAGAGCTTCTAACCGTTCTTCGAAAGATCTTCCATAGACAGTCACATCATCCAAGTATTTTAGACAAGTTTTAGTCCCCTCAACACAGACTCCATAAGTCTTTCAAAGGTGCTAGCGACCGAGGTTAAACCAAAAGGCATGACTGTCTATTCAAATAAACCAGTAGCCATTACGAAGGCAGCTTTGTCACTACTCTAAGAACCCATAGTTACCTGCCAGTACCCACTGGCAAGGTCAAGCGTGGGGAGCCATTTTTCTATTGACAAAGCATCTAGTGTATCGTCAATGCGGTATATAGGGGAAACACTCGAAGCGTTCACAACATTGACCAATCTGTGATCAATGCAGAATCTTTGACTCCCGTCTTTCTTTGTCATCAACACTACAAGGCAACTCCAGGCACTGTTAGATTCCTTAATAACACCACGTTCCAACAAATCCTCTACCTGTCTATTAACTTCTGTCTGTTTCCAAAATGATGTACGACGAGGGCGCTGTTTGATTGGTTCTGCAGTGCCTGTATTAATTTGTTGTGTTGAATAGTTTGTTCTACCAAGGTTAAGGTCAGATAGTGCAAATACAGCTTGGTGATGGTGCAACAGTTCTGCTACTTTCTGGCTCTCTTCATTAGTTAACACAGCCGAACTCTGCTGCCAAAGATCTCTCACGGAGTCTGGTAACAAGTCCCCTGACTTCCCCTTCCCTTCCTTGGTTTCATTATGAGAGGGCTTTCCGTCTGTCTCTCCATGACCATTCGCTACAGGCTTTGCCACCTCTACAACAGTCTGGGCACAAATGGTCTTCTTTTATCGCTAGTGTTCACAGTTGTGACAGGAACAGACCCAGTACATGTGTAGCTCCAGCAGAGACTAGAGTTCTACCAACAAACAGGCTCTTATCTTATCTAATAGGCGAGTGTTTGTACAGGGTTCAGTAATTCTTAGCCTTGATGGGTCCCTCTGCTTCTGGACAGAAATTACAGTGGTTTAAATATACTGAATTGTTGTATTATGGCTTCAGAGTTAGGTGCTACTGTTACCATACCACGCACTATGAGCTGAAACGTAATTGCTGATCTTGATCCTTCCCCAGTGACTACTCGTTTTCCAATCATTGGCTTTTTCTTGGCTTGGGACAATTCCTTCTCACTTGAGCCTCCTCTCCACAATTTCAACATTCTGTGTGTGTGTGGGGGGGGGGGGGAGAGTGGTTCCCTGTGACCTTCGATTTCCCTTTATTTGAGATCTCTTCATTCTCCTCTGAGCTACGAGTTCAGTCAACTTCTTAATTATGGTTTGCTGAGTCTCAAATATTTTATCCTGCCTTAGATTCTCAGAGTTCATCCTTTAATTCCGTTGATTCAGGTTATAGTTGTTCGGAGTTTGTTATCTCGATTAACTGCATCGTCGAGCAAGTGAGGAGATTCCAGTTCCCGAGCCAGTGCCAAAGCTTTATCTACACTAGCGGGCTTCTCACGTCTCAAATAAAGCCTGTCTACTCTGTCGATTAAGACATTTTGGAGTTGCAGCAAATTTGCGAAAACTTAGTATATAATATGTATTTATAGTTTTAAACGAGAAAATAAAATAAAATAAAATAAAACGGGAAACAAGAAATGGAAACAAATTTGGTCAAAAAAATTCGTTGTCTAAATTCAAACATTAGTTTGCATACATTTATTAGTGATGACGTCACCTAATTAACGTCAAAAATATGTCTGTAATTAGACTACTGGTACTGCAAGTTTTATTTTGAATGCTTTAAAGCTTTTAAAGATTTTAAGTCAGAAAAAGCTTTAGGGAGGACATTTGTCCCCCTCTCCCTCCCTGGCCGTTTTTAAACCTTAAAAGGGTTAAAATATATCACAGACTGTAATATACAGTGAAGACTGACATGGTTTTGTTGTTTTCTTCGAGATGTTTGGGTGAAAAGTTGTGTTTTTAATAGCGTCCGAAACAACAGCGTCCGAGAGTCTGAACGGCTGAATGTCATTTACAAGTACCTGCTACGAGAAAAGCTTTTAGTAATTGAATAAGATGATAATGAGTTACCCAGCTGTTTAGGAACCAAGAAGAGCCAAGCCCTTAAGAGCGCAGCACAAGTCACGAGTTTTATATCTCAATACACCGTGACAGGTGTTCTCTGGTGAAGTAAAAATAATTTAAATATACATGAAGACCATTAAATATTAAGTTGTAGAAATTAAAATCATTTCCGTTGGAGCTAGACAAGAAGAAACGGTGGTGAAGGAAAAGGTAAGAACATTGATAAAAGTTGAACACCTGTTTGCCGATGGAATATCTAAAAAACAATACATCTATATCCGTTGTTTCGACTCGCGAGCTGTTTAGTGAACTGAGGTAAATAAGTTGTAATAAAATGACTTCGGTCAAAGTAGGTAAAAAAGTGAAGATATATATACCAAAGATTAACTAAAAGCAAGAGTGTCACTTGTTTCCGTGATAACTGAGTAAACCAGAAAAGTGGAGGTTGCTGAAACTTTCTTAAAGCTTGACACTTTCTCAGTTGCGCAAAGGAATACTTTGCAGCTATGAAAACGAATCTGTAAGCATGGTCGTGGATATCTTTTACATGCAGCAGGGTGTTCCTTGCAAAAATTATATTTTTGGTATATATATAAATGTTGCAAACTGCTCGCGCGGTGCAACCTATACTTAGTACATTTGTTTATTCGTGTGCTTTTTCTCAAAGAAATGGTACATTGAAAGCTAACTTTACAAGCACTTCCTACGAACATGCTAGGGACAAACCTAAACAGGCTGAAACTTAGGAACGCTTTTTTGTGTGTTTTGAATTACAAAATATTGCGACAGAGCAGCACAATTTCACTGCTTGGTAAGCCTGGCGTTAATCCTGTAAAAAGAGCATTTCTCTCAGGTATTGAATTATCACAGAACCATAAATTTTGGGCATGTGGAACAAAAGATCAGAAGACTGAAAAGAAAGGAAACTATTGGCAGCAGTAGCACACCACGTTTTGAGAGCAGATGTCAAAGAACACACAGGGCTGTCACTAATGTCTACAGTAATCATTTTCAGCTACTAAGAAAATGAAATGGAGAACAAGAAAATATAAACGGTCCATAATAACTATGCTCATTTGGAGGAAATTACAAAATGAAATTGTACAAAATCTGGCAGACAAGATGTGTTTCGACAAGGAGGTGTCTTTGGCTCCCTTAATAACTAACGTATCAGAAGGAAATACTTTTAATTTCGTAGCGATAAACGAACACCGCAATACATTCTTTTACAATATATAGACATAAAGAGAGAAAGACAAAAAAGTCATAATCCAAAACAGTTTCTACGCTAGAACTGAAAATCTCGCAGACGCCAAAAATGTCAGTTCCTTCAACCAACGATCAAGCAATGCTTAGTCTTCATTGTACTCCGACTAGTGTCATGAATTGTCTTCTTTGTGCGACAGATGAAGCTTCCTATTTCCGGGCATCTAATTTTTGCCGGTAAGAATTTGGCATAAAATAATATCTAGTAATAACTCACACTTTAGACGTTTTAGTTAAACAATTTCACGTTCAAGGAATATCTCTAAAAATGAATGAAGAATGTACGTAAGAATACTAACAGGTGTATTGAATGTACATGGGTTGTACCAGCCGGAAAACATTGCCTGATATTTGAATACCCATTTTTGTTTTCGCTGAAAGAATTCTATTCTCAATTTATAGATAGACCAGCTTTTTACTTTTTTTGTTGTTTTTTTTCGGTAGAAATTTACAACGGTGTTCTCAATAGATATATTCATGTCACTGGGTAGCTGTCATTTCATTTGGCGCCTGGTGCATCGTAGAAATAAATGGCTTTTGTAATAAGGTCAGATAAAAAAAAAAAAGAATTGTTTAGAGTCCATCCATCTCAACTTTTCCACGTCGGAGGGCAGTTTTTTTTATTTATTTATTTAAAATTTATTTTTTTTTTCTATTTTAGCAATGAGGCTTATTTGGTCTTTATTAGACTGTGGGGGACACGGTTTGTTGTGTTCCACACTACGATAAACGTCCTAGTAACTTGTTTGAATTAGGATACAGTGAATGGTGAGCTGCTATAAATTTGTAACCGAAGGATCAACTAAGTTATTGTGCGAATCTTCAAATATTCCGTCAAATAAACTGCCGCGTGACATAATCAATCCCAAGACCCCAAGCCTTAGCATATATTTTCTTTCGCCCCAAACTAAGCAGAACAAAGCGAATATTTTATACAAGGTTTGGAATGAGAACGGTCGATCGCTGGTGCGTGCATACTTGAAAAAACAGATGTTCGCGGCATGAGCAAATGAAAAAAATATATATTTTGCAAAAATAAAAACTGAAAAACAAATGAGGTTGGGAGCATTTTCAGGTCGGGCAGGACGATAAACAGGAAAATTTTTTTATCTGGCCTAATAGGAAAAAGTACACTGAGGTAAACCAGCGATCTGAATCCTTTTTAGGTCAGTAGACCGCGAGAAATCTCTTCCCATCCACCAAAACCAATCGTGGAAACACAAAAGTTGAGCGTCGAAGCAGAGCCGGAACGCCGCTCGATTTTTGTTTTCTCGGTTGATTCTGAGGAATAGCAAGAAACTGCTCGCAGTCTATTTTTAGGCAATCTAATGTAAACTGGTTAAAAAAACGAATTTATTTGTTAATTTATTCATACAACTAAGCGATCTTTGAGTGTTTTCGTTGGTCTGCAACTTCTTATTCAAAAGAGCTATTCCGATCACAGGAAGTACTGTCAGTAGATTTGTGACGCATGATCGATTGGTTATAGATGCATTCACAAACTGCAGGCTTTTAACATTCTGCTTGTGTTTGATCAACGGAACCCCAAAATAAACTTTGGAATGGCCATTGAACGGCGAAAAAAGTGTCATGTAGCAATAGAAATAGATTCTTATGTTAAACTTTGTTTTAATTATATTAATAAATCAAAGTCACCGTTTTTGTTAACAGAATTTACGGACCAACATGATAGTATTATTGTTATTATTATTATTATAGTTATTAATATTATTAGTGCTATTGGTAATTATTATTTTATTATTACTGTTGTTGTTATTATTATTATTATCGTTATTATTATTTATTAGTACAGTTTTTATTATAATTACTACAGAGCTTGCATGGCTTTAACGAAGCATTCTAGGGGGAAAAGCTAATCGCAATGTTGACATAAGATCACAACCATGATTTTCCACTCACTTTGTTCAAAAACGTTTAGAAAATCACAACATAAATTGATCAAATTGTTTTTTTCTGAACGCGTACTGAAACTTCAAAACTCTTTTAAAACAAGAGCAAAACTATTAGGCCAATAACAAATTATAACAAACCATTCGTGAAATAAATGACGTAACTTATGACGTTATACAACGTAACAATATCCGCAATCCTGGATTCATTGAATATCAGTGACGTCTAAAAATTAAAATTACTTAAAGTTTTCAAACTATATTCTCGAAACAAAAACCTGTAATATTAAAACAACAGGAAACTTGTATTATAGGTTCACGCAATTTTGACGAACTTTGCAAATTAATTCCAAATTGGACTCGAACTCGTTTTTTGTGTTAATTTATAACCAAAAAACTATCCGCAAATTTGAAAGAGGACCAGGGAACCAATTTACTGCCCGAATGTACAGAAACCAAGCGAACTCTGTAATATATGTGTAGTGCGAAGTACCCGCGGTCGTTGTCAACAACAGTGAAACACATTTTGATCATTCTCATAACCGGCGTTGTTACGGAGCGATTGTGACAAAATTACTAGCTGTTCTTTGGAGAGTCTATATTAAAAACTGAAAACCATTCGATATCACGAAAACATGTTTTTGATCGAATGGCATTAATTCAGGTCTTGCGGCATGACACGAATAAACGTATGACTTTTGTAATATACTTTTTTGCCATGAATCACTAATGTCTCTTCTTGTAGATAACCCTTTAAATTTTCGTTGATTAAATAACTTGCTGTTTACCATTTTTGGCATTTAAAAAATGGTAATTTAAAGTTTGGAACGACGTTCAAATCGTGATAAACTAGGTTTAGTAGGGTTAAGGTGCAATCTCTACTTGTACCATTGATATGACACAGTACGTTCTATGTTAATTAAAAAAAAGTTAATAAAACCAAAATAACCCAGTGGTATTATACTATACTAAACGCTCACTGGTAAATGTTGGCGAAATTCATGAAACCCACAGTTTAGTTTGCCCCCCTACCCACCTGAGTAGTTTTATGGGTAGGGAGTCGATGAACAGGGTTGGAGTTAAATTCAAAGTAATGGGTAAATGTCTCCCAAGACCGTGGACCTTGCCCTCCCGGACAAGAGAGGGTCAAAAAATATATATTTTTGTCTTCAGGTTACTGGATGATGCTTTTTTCCCTTCCAGATTGCTGATAAAATCACACAAACATGAAAACTCAACCAAGTCAACAAACCTTATGTGAACTGACTTGACATCTCCACCGTTCAAAGAAACACGTTCCGACACTGAATAACATGGACCTCGTGTTGAATCTTTGGTTATCTAGCCCACTTGTAACGACCATTTTATCTTACTACGTGAACACAGTATTAGTTTAGTTCAAAATGATAATACAATAAAAATGGGTTCAACATTACAACTTTTCTTCCTGACTCTAGGAATCTGCAATTGTTTAAATCAGATTTCTGGATACGAGTTCATTTCAGCGTCTGAAGACCGAGACGCGTCATTTGGTGATGACTGTTATCTACAAAACAACTCGTGTCCTTTCACTATTAAGTTGAGTATAATTTCAAATCCTCCATTTGCGACTGGTTATCATGAAGCGATATTGTATTCTTTGAAGAACTCTACTTTGGACAAATGTTGCTTTAAGTGTGATTATTGTTGCCATAACGACGACACAAACTTATCCTTTCATTGTAGTTGTTGTGTTTGCGATCCAACTAATCGCATTAAACTCAACACTACATATGTAAAACAGGAACAAAACTTCCTCCGTGATTTCAAGAGAAGCAAAGCTCATATCGGTTTTCCAGTTGTTGCTTCCGAGACAACTGATCTATACAAAGGTCAATATTTTGTGCCTGTCATGGACTACACAGTAATGTTTTTGGCCGTGGTGAACCCTGGGAAGGTTCTGCTGGACGCAGTTCTCCAATCCTGGCCGCTGTTGGTTGTCACGCTTCTCCTGACCGCGATTGCTGGGGAAATATGCTGGGGACTGGTGAGGAATATCTGATTTCTACCAAAATAGGGACTTTGTATGACACTAAAGTTCTGCGGGAGTTTGTTTGGGAAGTGTGATATGTTCAAGTTCATTGGGGCCTCGGTCTGAAAGGGTTCATTTTTATCCCAAGGAAACCTATTACTGTAAATTAATATCTAATGAGCCACTTCAAAACTTTTAGTTAAAATTTATTTTGTGAATGAAGAAATCGCTTGCTGAAATGTTCATTTGTGCAAGCATTGTTTTGTTGCTCCACATGAAGTAGGTGCTATCCGGCCTTCGCGGACTTGTTTTATGGTGCCTCGTCTACGTTTGGTTTATATTCTGCTGAGCACATATTCGGTTATTGAACTTATGTATCGAAAAGAGATATTTTGGTTACACAACAACAGTTTCAACGTACGTAATAACTGGTTTCTCGCAAACAATTGCTCCACAGGACACCTTTTACAACTCCGAAGAGTTTCCTCGTTCATTCGTTAGAGGATCATGGGAAGGCTTCTGGTGGTCTTTTGTTTCCATGACTACTGTAGGGTAAGTGAATCGTGTTTTAGCATGCCAACCATCTATTTTAACTGACGGCCTGTTTAGAAGAAAGCTAGATTGGGGCGAGTATTTGGCGGAGCCATGGTTAGTATTTTGGCGAAACCAATAGTTGAATCGTAATACCATGGCAAGACCAAAAATCGTGCAAGAAACTAATCGATTACACTAACAAACAGCCAAACGGAAGTTCAATAGACAGCGACCAACCATCAGTAAAGTACTGCTGCAGCTCTTCACTCGGTCGCTTTACCAGTTTGTTTTACGTGCAGCATTTCGTTGTTTATGTTTTGAAAAGTAAAACAAAGTATTTAACGACAACGAATACAATATCTTCACTGTGCCCCAACCCTCTTTGACTGACGTGAGCACCGACTACGATCAATTTTCGTATAAGTTTTGAAATGAGCAACGCTTTAAAAAAGTTATATTTTCGCTTCTATTTCAAAAAAATGGCCTTAGTTGTAACACACCATTACAATTATCGCTATTCAGTATTACTACAGCTGTTTTCATTGCTCCGCGATCTCGAGATGTTTTCGTTGCTTGAGCTGCCTTTGTCAGTCAAACACAAATTACAGGGCCGGCGGAACACTTTTTCGGCCAATCTTATGCTGACCTAAGCAGAATACATATTTCAAAACGCTACGATATTTGATCATTTTCTATCATTTGCTTCTTATAGCCGCCCACTTGCATAAGCGTTCCACCAGACCTGATATAACATTCGAATGTAACCACTCACCGACGACTCACATGACTGCCGACATGTGAAATCTGTGAACTCAACCATCGGATATTCAACAGCCCGAAACAAACACTTTAGAACGACAAAAAATGCTCAAGCAAGAAATCATAGAAGAGTAACATTTGAGTAAAAGTTGTGTGAAAATGGAATCAATTCCTGAAGAATCCCACTAGACAAGTTGATGTGGATAAAAAACATGAATTTAGTATATTGGCTTTCGATGAAACAGTATTGATTGACATAAATACTTCAGCAACTCTTTGGTCAGGAAAACATATAAATGCATGATTTGCAGAAAGGAGTGCCTTGGTACCATGGAAAGTTAACTAAAATTGTATTTTGTTAACACTTATCTAGTTATGGCGACAAGATTCCAAAGTCCTTTTTTGCTCGTACCTTCGCTATCATTTGGATTTTCACAGGAGTCGTTGTCATGGCGACATTCACGGCGAACATCACCAGCGCTCTCACCAAATCCTCGATTAGAACTGAGGAATTCATAACTAACAAAAAGGTAACCTTGTTCTCTGGTTGTTTGAATAATTTGAATACAACTTGTTCATTTTTTCCCTGTTTTTAAACTAAACTGGAAGTAAAAATTATGATGATTGAACGTCAAGGTCAGAAAGAAGAGGGAAAAGCTCACAAACTTGCAGAAGAAGTTTGCTAAAAGAAAGGGTTAAGTCATACAAAAAAATTCTTATCTTGCTTTTCTTTATCAGCTCTGAAAAGTCAACTGGCTAAATAATGGGTCAAAAAGTTGTAGATTGCTTTCTTTAGGATTAAAAATGAGGCGACATCTTGGAAAATTTGCAACGCATGCGCAACGTTTTACTACCTTCGGTTTGTCCGGGTTTGCTACTCTGATACAAAACTAAGGGAAATGTGTAATACGCAAAGCAACAACAACTTGAAATGAAAACAACAATTTCTTACAGTAATTTAGGTACTAGCAGCTAAAAGACAAACTTTCGCAAGGGTCTAGCTAGTTGTTATTGTTGGTTGTTGCTTCTACATATTAGGTATTGCAGACATCGGTGTCCGTGTTTTTGCCTGCATGTGGCTGCATCCAGTGTGTTTGCATGTGTGTAAGTGTGTGCGTTTGCATGTGTGTATGTGTGTGTGTGTGTGTGTGTGTGTGTTTCTGTTTCTTTGTCCGCCGTTCTTATGTCAGTAGTGGTCCTTGCTTGTGTCTGTGCCTTTGCAAGCGCCCAGCTGTTTTTAAAGTATTTATTTGCGTGTTTGTCTGTTCGTTTTTGTTTGTTTATATAATTTGTTTAGGTTTATCTTTGATTTCGTATGTTTCCTAGTTTTTGGTACAAATAGGCCCTTTGCAGCGAGGGGTCACGTGGTACAAAATATGTCAAAACGGAACGCAAACACATGCGCAGGACTCCACAACAAAACACAATTAACTAGAAAAGTCATTTCCCAGTGGAGTCTTACACATTCTTTTGCGTTCCAGTATGGCGTATTTTGTACCATGCGATCTCTAGCTGCAAAGGGCCTATTGCAATAGTCAAGGTATTGGATTTGTGTTTGACACTGTTTGTTAAAAATAAAAAAGTTAAGTGTTTCCTGTGTATATTTGGCAATTTTCGTGGTTTAATTATCACCTTGTAACTGATTATGATGGTTAATTGATCTTAGACTCGTTTAAACTAACAAAAAACCACTTTCTAGGTAGCTATCCTCAACAAAAATAGCCCGGAATATCAACAAGCCGTAAAAGAAGGCGCAAAAGTTAAGAGTAAGCATCTGATTATGTTGTGTAGACACTATATTTATTTGCTGTAATTTTTAACAGAAAGGCAAACCAAAACTTACTAAGTAAACCTATTAAGGGACCTATAGTTACCTTAACTGAGGATGACGTGAGGCAATATTTAGAAGGTGACTTTAGGCGATTAGGTTTTTGGGTAGCATTGTAACTGGTTGATTTTAGATTATTCACCATTCTTTCGTTCCCTCTCAGGAGAGCTTAATTGCATCAGCCCCCTTCTAAATTCAACGTACTAGATATTGATCGACTTGAACCTGACCTTGCATGTCTATAGCAGCATATGTGGTAGTTATTAATCAATACTTTGTATATCAACTCTAACAACATATAAACTTGATATATGATTATTTAAACTATAACCGATCTTGAGTTGTTCAGAGAACTCCCAATGGGAAATCAGGGGATGATCCATATAGTGATCTCCGAGAAACTGTTACTTCCAGGAAGTCAATACTTTTCAAATTCTGAACACCACGTACGGCATTTATCTTCCAACTAGTTTACAATGATAGAGGTAACATGATTTCTGCTGCAATATCTGGAGATGTGGATGGAATTCTTACCAACCAGCTGGATGCTGATGACTACTTGAGACAGCTCGATGGTTCTGGGTTTGTGAAGTCCCACACGCTAAGGAGCGACTTAAAGGTGGGAATGATCTTATCTAAAGGCAACGAGACTTGGATTGACGAGGACTTCAGAATGTGTGTTAAAGACAACATTCTGTGGGACATGGTATGGTATAATTTAAACCTAACTCTAGCTCTGATGGCGAAATTCGTAA
>JAOBYE010531970.1:1883-12897 GCA_025403585.1 Parazoanthus swiftii
GCTGATATTTCTATAATTGCTCGTGGTGTTTTCAGATTTAAGCGGCAGGTCACGTCAGCATAAGGAAACAAATATTGGGTAAAATTTCCGTATTAAAGTATGGACCAGTACGGAAATTTAGCCTCGTATGTCGTGTGAACATTCATGTTTCTGACTGATCAAGGAGAAACAAACGGGTAGAAATTATTATTGAGATATATTAGCTGCGGCTTGTCATACAGCTAATGTTTTTATTATACTTATTGCATACATGTACGTGAGTGCCCACAATACTGAAGTCAGCTAGCTCTACTGCAGTATAATCCCCCTCCCCCTCCTCAATGAGAAAGAAATTATGGTAATTTGGTTGATCTGACATGTGATATGCAGACAAGGTAGAAAGGAAAAACGATGTTCCATATCAGCAGCTCGGGAGGGGGTTCTTGGATGCACCTGTCAAGGTGGCTTCTTTGAATGTAAACACATAAATAAATATGATTAATTCTGATACTGAAGGAGACACTGACAAAATCACAATATTTTGTGATTATAACTGAGTTCATCATCATTATCATTCAAGACATCTTTTTGTTGTCAGTGTTTGTTCTTCAATCAAATTTGCAAGGTCTAAGAACTTCGGAAACTCTGGAGAGCGAGCCTCTACTATCGCCACATTCAAATGTTATGCAGGTTGACGGGTAGATTCATGGACTGCACATGGGCACAACAATATTTGCAGCAAAGACATAGTGCAAAATAATGTGCGTGTCTGAGCAAACCATTATTTGATGGCAGTTATTTGCTGGCGATGCAATGACCAGTCACTCAACCAATCAAAAAAAGAGAATTTTTTAACTGAAGTTTATGATAATAATTGTTATTATTAAATGGTTAACAAACAGCGTCTTCAAGTCACTGTTTCTCACACATGTGATTCAAAATCATTGATATGTATCATTGCAGAATGTCAGCAATTACCGCACTGTGTTTATACTGTATATATTAAGTGAGTGTCTGTTCATGTATAATAAATATACATGACTTGTATATACTTGTACATGTATATAAATAGAGAAACATTTGTTGAAGAATGATGTACATTCCAGTTAAATTGTCTAAAAGGTTACAGTCTGTCTTAACAAGTGTGAATCAAAGCTTTTCTGATTTATATACTATACATGTTCATTTTGCTTTTCTATAATAGAGAGCTACATGTAGCTTGTTTGTTTCAATTATTCATGAACATTAAAGATTAGTTAATTTGTCAGAATATTATATGTCTGTGTTTAAATGTTCAACAGGACTTATAATGAGTGAGGCAAGTGGTGGAAAGACAAGTGCCTGTGCTAGCACAGGAGATACACCTGATGAGGACAAAACGAGTAAAATGCAAGATAAAACTCGGTCAAGAGCAGCTGGATTTACGAGGACCAAACTTGAGGGCAGCCGACCTCGTACAGAAGAGGGAACTCCAGTGAAGCTCACAGCGTTGAAAAGTTCTGTTGATCCAAAGGATGTAAGAAACAGCAGGTCGATTTCAGATCCACAGGTTCCTGGAAACCTGGTCATATATGATACAAAAGGTTTGTTTGGCGATGAAGTTCGTTCACTGAATGGGGTTGAGGAAAATAAGAAGTCAAAAAATGGAATTGCAGAGGAGAGGCCGAAATTCTTTGACCCAGTTCTACAAAATAAAGCATGTGGCACTAACACTTTGAGAACTCGATTTGAGGCAATACAAATGAAAACCCATGTGAGAGGCGATGAATACTTAGCACACTTTCAGAATCCACTTCATAACTCAAATAAAAAATTTGGTAGTGATCCAGAACATGATACTTCTGTGACAGAAGCTAAGACTCCACCAGAACTGCCACCAAAATTGGGCAAACCCACAATTATAACAAAGCCTTTACCAGAACTGCCAAAGAAACCATTACCAGAAATTCCAAAAACACAATCACCAGAAACTTCAAAGAAGCCATCACAAGAAGTATCAAAGAAACCTGCTCCAGAGGTTCCCAAAAAACCAAAAATTCTCAAGAAACCAGTAAATCTAAACAAAGCAGAAGTAGCAAAAAAGCCACAGTTTCTGATAAATCAGAAAAAGTCAAACAGTGAAGACTCTGACGATAGTGATATCAGAGTAAAGCGTGAGCAGTTTGGAAAGATGCGAGGTCAGTCAGATCCATTACCATTGGCTGCCACTGTTGCTATGGTAACCAACACTTCTTTAGTTGTTGTCCCAGAGCTGTCAGCAGTTGTAGAAACACAACTAGAGGAAGATTGTCAACTAGTTGATGAAGGAAGTGTTGGTTGCAAGTTGAGTCACCTGGGCTCTCAAAATGGTGTCAGTACATCAGATAGTGAAAGACATAAAGGCGATGGTATACTAGATGTTAATGATGGAAGTGAAGACCATACACCTATAACTAATGATGATACATGTAAGAGGGAAGGATGGGACAGTGATCATGAGCCTGTTGGTGACCCAAGTGACTTTGAGGACAATGACAGTGGAGAGGATGAGCAGGAAAGAAGGTCGTCATTTGAAACTCCAGATCTTGTAAGTACCTTCCTGTGAGTATCTTTTCTGTGGAAACAGAAAACAGATTAATTACACAATCTATTTGAGGGAAGTACATTCTATAGCTCCCTCTCCCTTTATTACATAGTAAGGATAGTTTATATGTTCTGATTGGTTCTTGAGAGATCTGGATCTTCCATAATGCCCATAGGCATTACAGGTTTTTGTTAAATGACTGACATGATTGTATAGATGCATGCACAAAATTTTACAATTTCAAACAGGTGTCGCTGAACAAACATTGACTAAGTATACAACACATTTGGATAGCAATTGATATTTTTACAAACATGCAAATAATCAGTTATCACAACACCAAAATTATATGATAACTGGGCAAACAAGGGGCTGGGCAGCAAATTTGTTTTTAGAAATCAATTATCATAACACCAGAAAACAGGTAATTTTCTGTAAAAGATACTTCGACAGATTATTAAAGAAAGATATGTGTCAGGCTGGTCTGGAGCCTAGCTGGTCAGCATGGCTGGTTAACATGACCAGCCATAGAAGGTTTTGTCTTGTCAAATAGTCTAGACCTTCAGGCCAGACACTTGTCTGTTGACCAGCCATAGGCATTACAGGTTGGGTCAATTTTTTTCCTGAAAAAAATAGAGAACCAAGAAATTAAATTGGTCTGGCCTAAATCAAGACATTGTTGTTTATTAAAAAGGTTTAGATTGAATTTAACTTTCAATTATTGGTCTGAACAGTATTTTAATTACTAACATGGTTTACACTTGAATGTTTTCTTTAATAAATTAGAATATTTGTTGCGAGCCAAACTTGGTAATTTAGGTAGCAGTTTCAAGTGTACACACTAACATCTTAACTCTTTTGACTTTGATCTGCATTGCAATTGGTTAGTTGCTTTAAAAAGTTGTTTTTGTAAACAGCAAGCTCTCATCATGTCTGACACTGTTTATTCTTAATTTGTTAAAAATAAATATTACTTAGTTTCACTGTTAGTATTTACTAGGAAATCACTTTATTGGGCCCATGTACATGTTTTAATGGAGGAAGGTTTCAAAATGCCTTGTATTTTTTGGAGATCAGAGTGGAGGTCAACCAGTGATTATCAGTACACAAATTACAAATTGGTACATAGTTTATAAATTCATACTTTGTTTTTACTAGTATTTAATTACTTAAAAGTTTTGTTGAAATCACCCAAGTGCTAATTTTAAAAACAGATGAAGGAACAGTTAAATTGTTTTGTGAAAGTAAATTATTGTTGATTTTTTGCGTTAACAGTCATGTATTTATAAATCAGTTGTTTAGCAGTTACTTTAACTCCACACCACCCCTCTGTTTAAATACCATTCAGGTTTTCCCGGACAGTAGGAGTAAAAAGTTGTACAACATTGCTCTGGAGATTCTCACCACCGAGAGAGCGTAAGTACTAACGAGTGTTATAATGTACACTGTACATAGTTACTTGTTAAATTGTACAGTCTGAGTGTGTGTATAGTCACTAGCTACATGTGGTTACATGTAGGTTTGTGCATGGCAATTTCTACCTTTAGGGTAGTGATTCATTGTAAATACACCAAAACTGTGTTGCGAGGCACACTTTTCCATCTGCCCAATCCTGAACAGGTCAGTTCTCAAATGGCATATGACTTTTAACTAGATTCAGAACTGATTAGTTGGCCAAACATATCCCTGTGGGAGGGATATCACCTTATTTCCCTCCACCCCCCCCCCCTTCTCATTGTTCCATCTCCCTTGACATTTGCATCATTAGCACTTGGTGGCTATTTATGAGACCATTACTGCACTAGAGGATTCAGGGAGGTTCGCATGGGTCACTAGAACCTATAAACCAGAGATAAAATGTATTGAACAAATTTTGACAAAAGTGGTAGCATATTTGTTGAAGAATGTTGCAGCAGCAAATGAAACCTTCGATAGATGCAAACCCACCCCTCACCCTCCCCACATACATAGTGAACATTTTGATCAACAGTGTTCTAGATAAGCCACTGCACATTATCATTTTTCTCAGGGCAACCTTTCTTTTTCGAGCAGCACCCTGTTGTTTTCTTATCACAAACCTTTCTTATAATGTAAAACTGTGATAAAGTGCAAAGAAGTTGTAGGTTTTCACTTGATATTTTCAATATCTTTGTGCACAATCAAATTATTGTTATTCTTTGACATTTAGCAGATACATATTAATAGTAGTGTGTTGTCAATCTAGTAATAAGTTTTAAAGTGATATATGAGTGACCAGGCTTTGGTTTTATCACCAGGTATGTGAGGCGACTGCATCTTCTTGACCAGGCAAGTACTTGATTGACTACCAAGCACCTGCAATGGATGAAATAATAACAGCAGATTATATATTGTAATGATATTGGTATATAATTGTATAATCTAATTGACAGTTGACTGATTGATGTTACTAAATTTGATGGTTCATAACTTTATCAACTTTCATATTATCTGGCTGACTGCCTATAATCAGTTTCTTTCAAATTTGATGGCAATCAACGTAATCAGAGTCTAAACTAGCTGAAGCAATCTACAGTATACCAGATAACTATCTGCTTATGAGTGGCATCAGTTGATCAATTAACTGATTTCTGATCATCGGCGCTCATATCAGGATGTACAGGCAGGGCTTCCGATGACGCACATTTTACGCGTATTTCACGCACTAAAGCCTGAAAATACCTCCTTGAAAACAAAGTTATGCGTGAGAATGACCCTAAAAAAGAGTCCAGTTTGAACGTTTGAATACCCCAAATACTCTTTCTAGTGCGTTTGAAATTTGCAACACTGATATAGCGGCTAGAGAAGTCAAGATAAATTTTTTTGTGAAACAAACATTGTAACGCAATACAGTTATGTGTTGCTGCACGTCCCCGGCCTGTCTGGTGACGTAGGCACAAAAAACCATTTTCCCCAAAAACATCACTTGACAAAGTAGAAATTTGCCGCGCACGTGGTTCAAGTAGAGCATGGAGAAGTGGTTGATTCGGAAGCGCCCTCGAGAAACAACTGATTCTTCAGAAGAGGCGCTATCGGCCAAGAAAAATAGCAATGAAAAAGATGGGTGTTCCCAAGGTCATCATCACGAGACCTTTGGGCAGCTTGGCTGTCAGAATTTAGTTGCCTCACCTACGACCGCGCGTCTGATGTTATGAAATGCAATATTTGCTGTCAGTATCAAGAAAACATAAAACAGCAAGACAAAAACAACAAGAACAAGCCATTTGTAACAGGTTGCCGAAACTTCCAAAGGTCAGCCCTCACACGACACGAACAGTCAAATGATCACGGAAAGTACACAGGTAGACAAATCAAGAAGCTAACGGAATCATGCAATGTATTTTGCTTTGGAATTAACCTCAGTTTTACAGTTGAGAAAGTTAACGACCCCCTAAAACTTTGAAAAGAAGGTGAAAAAACCCTCACAAATGGCAAAGAGTGAAGTCACTCCTTATTTTATTGAAAATGGAAAGCCCCTACAGGTATAGTATTATTTGTAAGATGTTTTTTCTTACATGTACAAACAAAACAATTAAATCTTTTTATAACTGACTTTAAACTTGGTACTTCAGCCCAAGGAAACTTAACTGATTTTGTTGTCTTTACTTGCTAATAGCAATAAACTTTACTGTTGATGTACATGCAAGTAAGAATTTTTCGAAGTACAACTTAATTGACAACTTGATATTTTTTAAGTGTGCAAATTCATCTTTTCAACCATCAGGTATTTTACACCCAGTTGGACACGGAGTGCAGGGCGAAGGGACTCATCCCAGCTGAGGCCCTCAACACAATATTCGCTAACATCAAAGCCATCCACCAACTCCACAAGGATTTTCTGCTGCCAAAGCTTGAAGACAGGATGAAGCAGTGGTATGTTATAGCATAGTTCATAGAACTAACTGGTTGTGAAGCTCGACAAACTTCAAAAGCAGTGTACAAAGCTGCTTTATCTTAGGTTGAACGAACCGTGACAGTGCAATGTTTGAGCACAAAAAGTCTTACTGGATAGTTGCTCAAAAGTCATATGCATTTCAGTACCTTTTGTGTTTTGTGCACCGTCAAGGCCAACCAACAAAAAAGATGGAAATAACAAAAACCTATAACAAAGAAACTAGCCGAGTTTCATAACCATTTCGCTTTATTTAAAACTATGGTTATAGTAATCTGTGTGTCGCAAAAAGCATCAGTGCAGTGCACATGGTCGAGTCCTGATCCACTAATCAAGGCCCATAGAGAAGCTTTGAAAGTGGCCGGGGCTGAGTTGAGTGCCGTTATATGGCGCACTGTTTGTACAGTTGAATCCCGGTAACTCGAACTGCCACGGGAAACTGAAATTACTTCGAGTTATCGGGGTTTCGCGTTATAAGGGTTTTTAACAAAAAGACCAGAAACAATTGGTTAAAGAGGTTTTATGCTTATACATGTTTTATTGTAAGTTTTCTAGCAGTGTAAGAGCATAAAAACGACAAAATAAAACGCCGGAAACAAAACAAAGACATGAAGACCACAAGTACTACAAGTAGCTGCTCTTCAGATTGTTTAGCGATAATTCTCACTTTATCACTCGACTTCGAATTATCGGGTGTAAAATTGCAAAGAAAAGCACATTAAGGGAAGTAAAAATCGCTTCGAGTTTTAAAACGGGGTTTCGAGTTATAGGAGTTAAAATTATAGTAAATATATGAGGCAAATCTAAGGGAAATCAATTTTGCTTCGAAATGGCTTCGTAGATAGCTTGAAATCTAAGTTAGTTACTAGTTTTTAGTATCCCATTGCATTAGTTTTATTCAGATTTTTTAACTAGTTACATATTTTATTTTGATGTTTCCTTTTTATTCAGTTTCATTTAGATTTTTACAGTTGGTGCGATAAAATCTTACGACTTTTTACCGACTTAGTAAGATGTAGTTGTAGATTGGAAAATAACGACATTTCTTTTTTTTTTTTCAAGGAATAAGGACAACAGAATTGGTGATATTCTGAAAACTTTGGCCCCATTCCTTAAGGTAACTGTACAGTCATGTAATTGTGTTGTAGATACTGTAGTTTACTTAGTTTGACTGCCCTAGAGTCCTAATAGACTTGCAAGTTTGTTAATTGTTTCCTTTGTCTACTGCCAGCTTTACACAGATTATATCGGGAATTTTGACAGAGCCAGTGAAGCGATTGGAATCTGGATGAAAAAATCGTCAAAATTTGCTGCTGTTATTGACGAGATTCAGGTTTGCTTCTACATTTTGATTGCATGATTATAAGAGCACGGTATGTACGTGTTTATATATGTATATACTAATAAATACTGCAATATAACACACTACAATACTTAGTTCAACCACTTTTCGTCCAGAAACTGGCTGCTAGTTCAAAATACGAACGTGAATTACAATTTATAAATGTTTAAGGACTAATCAATTACAGTTAGGTAAAATTTAACAGTCCCAAGATATACAAAGACTATATAAAAATATTGCTGTAACTTTTTGAAAGTCTAAAAAACAATTGAACATTCGTTATAAAATATAGTTAGAAGATCGCTTTTTTTAGTTACATACCCCACGTTATAAGAGGCCTGTTTTTTTGGTTGTAAAGGTCCCACTTTTGTAACGTTTTAAAACTTGTCATGTTTGAAAAAGAAATTTAAAGTTGATTGATCTAATTTTACAGAAAGTTATACATTGTTCAACAAATGAAAACCGTCAACTATTTTAAACTTTAAATTGCTAACTTTTTTTGGCTTTTTCTGTGTGAAAGTCCATCTTTAAAATAATATAGCTTATGGACTCCTTTTAGATAGAATTTTTAAAGAGTTTCTTGTCTGGGTTTAAAGGCAGATTTTTGAAGGAGAGCGATAGTATAGCTAAAGTTAAGTTTCAAGTTATTCGTGCATGACTTTTCTAAACACAACTGACTTGTTTGGTTTTTTTTTCTTGATCAATCCCAAAGATAGTAATGTTTCCTTCTACGATAAGTATTAAGTAGGTTTAGGTCAACTTTTGAATTATTTATATCCTGCCCTTTTTTGCCTTCATTTGTAATTTGCCCTATCCATAGTTGATAGAACTGGTTGCGATGCTTAACAAACTTCAAAAAGAGTGTACAAAGCCTCTTTGTCTTAGGTGGAACGAACCGTGACAGTTCACATTGCTTTGCTCAATGTGTGAGCTTAAATTAGTATCGATGCATTTCAGTACTTTTGTGTTTTGTGCACCGTCAAGGCCAACGAACAAAAGAGATAAAACAAAAACCTATAACAAAGAAACTGGCCGAGTTTTACAGCCATTTCGCTCTATTAATTATGCCCTATCTAAATTGTCCAAGGAGGGCCATTTGCAGGACCCCCGAGTATAGGCCAAACTTAATACTGTCACAATTGGGTGGGGGGTTTTACCGACTGTATGTGACATGGTTGTTTCTGCTTCAGAAAACCAGTGAATGCGAGAATCTTACTCTCCATCACCACATGCTTGAGCCGATCCAGCGAGTGCCGCGATACAAGATGCTTCTAACAGGTGTGACATTTCAGCATTGTATCACGATATTCGGAAGTACAAATAACTAAACTAGAAGCTACTAAAGCAGATGTATGACTTGTTCTTATCATATGCTGGTTTTGTTTGATGCAGAAAAAGACTAGCTAAGTTTGATTTTTTGACAAGAAACAATACTCGATGATCAATAAATTTGATTAGCTAAGAAGTGTTTAAGTGGGATAAAAATCACTGAACATTTTCATGGATCAAATATCTATTTGAGCATTAACTAGTGAACGCGTTCAGTTTAGATTTCTCAAATTTATTACGTTAACCCGGAAGAGAGCTCCTACATCTTGCATGTATCCAATAAATTAATACTGTAAAACTATAAATTAACATTGTTTTCTGCTCTTCTTTTGCGAGCGGTTTCTTCCAGACTCGTTCGATCGATCGACAGGCCGCTGCTCATGTGGGTCAGGGTGCGAACGTTGTCCGCGTATTCTTGGTTTTTGTAGGTGTGGGTACGAGAATAGTTCGGAGATCGTCGGGAACTATTGATACGTTCGCAATCCGTTCGGACTCAATCGGATTTATCGATTTATTTATATTCCGAACTATTCTTGTACCCAGACCACTGCGTGGACGACCCTCGTACCCAGACCCACAAAACCTTTCGATCGATTGAGTCTGGATATAGTTTTAGCAATTTATCTGTAGTGTACTTGCAGATCATATCCGCCATAAAAACTCAAACAAAAGTAAACTTTTTCTATCAGAAAACTTGTTTTAACCTACATATTGATATTTTAAGTTCTAGCATATATTTGCCAAACAGCATTTCTTTTTAGATTTTGTTTTTGTTTTGTGTTATTTTGTTTTACTCAGATATTTCGATTTGCCTTGTTTCATGATTTATCATAGACTATCTTTCAAAGCTTCCAGAGGACTCGCCAGACATGAACGATACAAAGGGTAAGTCGATGCACAGTATCCAAATTCCTTCCACTCCAACCGCACTCAAGACATTTTTGCGGCATGAACAAAGGGCTGTTGTAGAAACTATGCACCCAAAGTCAGTGAATCGACAACTTGTGACTTGCCCGGCAGAAATTTTTTTTAAACATATCTTTATACTGATCTTATTTGCTGTCAAAGAACGAGATGCAACGTAATTGTCGTTAATCAGGCATTATTTTATTCTTTGAAAACAAACGTGTTTGCTTGACTCTCTAAAGTGCGCATGTACTAATAAGTGTTTTCAAATGCCCCAAGACCCGGTGCATGTCTAGCTCATTAATTTCCAAAACGCAAAGTCAGTTTCAAGGAAACAACATTATAGGGTAATATACCCAAGACCAAGTAAGTTGTCCTCCACTTATAGAAGTTAGAAGCGTTATGGAAATAAGTGAAATGTGCTTTTCTTTGTGTTTTCAGACGCATTGGGGATCATCTCAGAATCTGCGGTCCACGCGAACGAGAGCATGAAGAGAACAGTACGTACAATACGAACTACGACACAAATTACACACTTCTCATACTTATTTTGAATACAGTACGATACGATACGACAACTTTTAGTCAATACCATTATCGCAAGAATAAACGGAAAACTGATGAAGATATATTAACAGATGGGAGGTACTCCGCATCTAATTGTAGTTAATAATCTGATGTCAGTCTAGACAGTTGAGAAATACTGTTTACAGTGCATCATTTTTAGTTACGAAAAATAGAAAAAAAAAGCAAGAAAGCAAACAAGAAATCAGAATAAATCGTGTCGCTGAAATCAATCAAAAAATTATATTTGACAGCAAATCTGATGAATCTGTAGCCGTTATTCAAAGTTGGAACTATTTAGCAAAGGTAGATAGTAGACATATAGGAAAAAGAGGCTGTTTGCAACACAGGCTGCCCAAGCTTATAATTCGACTTTTTTTATGCGTTCTGGAGTTCCCTGTACGGCCGACGTGGTGTACGT
>JAOBYE010532192.1:0-21106 GCA_025403585.1 Parazoanthus swiftii
GGGGGGGCTAGCCGTTAACGTGTTGGCAAAATTTTGTTAGCATTAAACAAACTTATGCCTAAATTCAAAAATAAACATTTATGGATCTCCAGTTCATATATGTTAATCACGATTGAGACACAACTGCAACCATATTCATACCTGCTTTTCTTCGTGCAATGCCACGTTAGGAATGGGACACATTGTATATATTTTCAGGGTGATTTTGCGACTGTGCGATATTGTTAAATATAGAATACAGTAGCTTGGAATGGACGTTAATGAGAGGGGGTTTCAGGATAACGTCCATTGAACGTTATTTAATTTTGTTTGATTGTCGACGCCCCCTAAAAGTATAGAAACACACATTTTTGTAGCCAGCAAATTTAAATATCCAAAATGAACGAGAAATAGTAGGGTTATTTGTTAATCATATACATGAAAAACTGAATGAAGAGTTTCAAACAATTTCGAGTAACAAAGGCTTACAGCTAAGCGGCCAGGCAAAGGCTTCTCATGCGTGCGTTGCCCAAGTGGCGGGAAAATTGTTTCCTTTCTTTGCTGTCTGTTTTGAGACCGAGGTGGGGAGATTTAGTTTTTCGTACTGTTTGAACAATATATAGCAGAATTTGTTTGAGTTCTTCTACTGTATATTCACTTTGGATTGGAGTTTCATATGCTGCATGTTTTATATCATTTCGAGGTTTGTTTCCAAGATTAAAGCGTTTGATATTTCTTCCACTATTGTCAATGATTGGTTTATTGACTGTATTTGCGTTCTCATCCAGTCAGAAATCATTCAAACTGAGGGACAAAATATAACAAAAGCTTAAGAGCAGTGCAACCTGCTTGTTCATACTAAACTATGAAATCAATATGTATGCATCCAAACTCCGAAAATACTTCAAAGAATGTTGGCCAAACGCGCATGGGAGGGGAGGGGGGGGGGGGGATGGGAAAAGGGAGTGGGCCACACAACTCACTATCCGAACCAGTAAAAATCAATTCCTCGGTTTTTGACTGCTTCTTTTATAGAGTTTCCAGAATCACTGGAATATAGTTTGCTCTTCATCTGATCGATCCAATCAGTCAGTTTATTAAATGGAAGGCACGAGGTAAGAAAGGTCCTGCTCAGAGATCGGAGTCGCTCAGTTCTCCCGCTCCGTTCGGCCAAAGCTTAGAAATTTTGAGAGTTGCGGCGGAAAATGTACGGCCAGACTGCTCAAACAGAAAGCGATCTTAAGTCCTTAAGTCCCTACTTACGACCAAGACGTTTTGCTGAACTTGGTCCGCGTTACTATAACCGGGAACGGGGAACGAAGAACGGAGAGCTGTGAATATAGGTCGGGGAACGGTCAATGTGAGTCTGGATGTGTGGGAAACCTAAAAAAATCTTCATTGGCTGAGTAATTATAGCAATAGTCCAGTTTCGTATTCCCAGTTACCGCTGACTGCAATGACCATAGACTCATTTCTTCAGCGTTAGCCTCGACTTGGTGTTGAACATGTTAATGTAACTAGCAGGGAAAACGAATAGTAGCCAGTACCAGATCCGTGCTACTCCTTAAACTCCTTGAAAACTTCTTGAATTTTGCACTTATTGATTTCAATCTGGTGTAGGTTTAAGAAACAAATGTTGCAAAATTTATAAAGCACACTTTTGTATGAATTTGTTTGTGAAATGTGTGCTTATTAAGCGATTTTTACATGTTACAACCGAATGGTGTTTTTGGACAGAGTCGACAGTTTTCATTACTATAGACACAATACCCCGCCCAAAAATACTCCTTGAAAGTGAAATTTGCCTCCTTTAATACTCCTCGATTTTTGTAGCTGATGGTCAGCACTAACCCTGCAATACACAGAGTTGTAAATTGCTCAAATCTACATTGGTATTTATGAAGTCGAGGCCGATTCTGATCACTGTATGCAGCGGCAACTGCAAATACGAAACTGGACTATAAAGAACGTCAAGCTAATTTACAGATGCTATATTTGTAAATATTGACCCGTTCTCGGTTCTCGGTTTCAGGCTCCCTGTTTCACGTTCCCGGTTATTCTAAAACGTCCTTGGAACATCAGCTTGGCACACAGATTTTCAAATGAAGCTTTATATCATTGCATGTGCGAATGTGTTGGCTGTTTTAAATTTTTTTTTACGTAATCACGTTTTGTTGTGTTCACATCTATCTCCTATAGTGCAACTATCTCCTATATCAGGTTTGGATTCTATGAAATCTTTTGTATCCGTGGGATAGAATAAAACAAACTTTGCTTTCTCTACTTTTAAGTTTGCATTTTAAAGTAGCGTCTAGATAGTTCGCGACCGCGTTTTTTTCGTAGTCTGCTAGGGGACTGGGCTGACAGATGACTGATGTCATTCCCGGAATTGCGAGATATATTCATTGGGAGATTTCTCATGCTTCTTTTAGCTGAAGTCGTGTATTGCTGCTAAAATCAAAGTAAGATATCAAGTTATGTCACCCAGTGAATCAAAAGCAAGTGACTGCAATCATTGCCAGGGTTTTGCACAATTCCGGAAATGACGTCACGTCGCTTTCGAATCCATCATCCGAGTGCCGCTCGAAATTTTGATAAAGTCGGCGGGTTCTTAAATAGTTCTTTTTTCGCAGAAGTCCCTCAAAGTTACCACAGATTTCAAAAGTTAAAAAAATGAAATACGGTTTAATTTAGTTGCACTTTTATACAAATTTTGTGTTGTTAACAGATGCATTTGTGTTTACATGGCTTGTATTGCTATTCACATTGCATATATTTATTTGCTTATTTATTAGATTTATTAAGTTTAATTCTTTATTAAGTTATTTAATTGCATCTTTATATTTCTTTCAGCGTTTTAGTTTTACTTGTTTATTTGTTACTTTTACCTACCTATAATTAATTCCACTATAAAAAGCAGAAAAATGTGATGATAAATTATTATCGACGCGACCGAGGAAAACCACAACGGAACTTGGCTCTAACTAAAAGTCCGCCCTTTAATAAACGTGTTCATATCTTAAAAGGATTTTGGAAACTCCATTAAAATTAGTTAAAAATGTTTCGCTTATCTTTTACACTAGGTTTAAGTGATTATAGTTGCAGTAAAAAATGTTTATGTTTTTAGAAATTTTTATGTAATTATCATTTTTATGTTTAGTTTTTGTTTTCTACTCCTCCATACACTTTTAACCAATTTCGTTTCAAAAGTAAACCAAGCTCCCTTCCCCTTCCCCAAAAAATAAACCAAAGCAAGAAGCTTTTAGAGCGAAAACAACACCTAACTTTATTTTTGGACGTCACCTCTACTTTTTCCGCTTCGTCTTCTTATCGGACAATGGTATGTCGATTCAAGAAAGGTTGATGTGTATGCTTTGAAAAAAAAAATGAAAAAAAAATTATTACCCAAGGTTCGCTATGACATCACAGTTCTTTTACTTCGTTACAACTTGCCATAATCCTGATAATACAATTTTGGAATGAATAAAACTTTAAGTTCAGTCCTTACTAGTGATTTCTAAAACCTATCCAATTCAAGAAAGGTTGCTCTTTTGAAATAGCATGAGACACAAAGCATGAGACTTGAGACGCACTGATATTCAGTATAAACAGTGGCTGTTAATGAGCACGCAATCGTTCTCACATTGTTTCTCAGAATACCAACAAGACTCATTTTTTAGGTTATGTGCTTTTGCAAAGCAACCTTTCTTAATTTAGGTATATAGATGCGGGACGATGAGCTGCAGTTTCTTTCAAAATAGGTTCTTCCATTGTTTCGTGGGTTGACGTGGGGAAAATAAAATCTAAACACCTTATATTTCAGGATTTCGCCAATTGAAAGTGTTACTAAAATGTTCAAAGGGTCAAATAAGCCAAATTGAGTGTGACTTTGTTGATGTTATGGTATCTTTTGTGATGTCATAGTGACAAAGAGGGAAATTGTGGGTTGCTCATTATTAATGCGCCTATCCTGTGACTTCACTCTTACCTGGGTTCTTTACTACTGCGACGAACAACGAGCTTAGTCCCACCATAGTGGTCCCATTGGTACTGTTCTTCTAACTTATTAATCTGATGACCTTGATTTGGCAACCTATTTTAATACAGCTAATTCTTTTTGTTCGCTTATGCCTGTATCGTCCTTTTCGGTAGACCACTTTATTATGCTAGTTTAATCAAGAATTGATCTAACATGTTTAATGGTCGCCAAAATCAAAATAACAGATGTGCTGCAATGCAAAACGGTGTGGTATAAGGACGGTCAGCGGGCTCGCGCTTTAGGCTTGCGCATATGGAATATCGTTTGGGTAAGAAGAACACCAACAGCGGTGTTAAGTTCGCTTTTAATAGTTTATTTTCAATTTGAATCATTTGAATTGAGGCTAACGGCTCTACACATAATGCACACATGAATTTCACTTCCTCGTCTACTGTTTTTCACATCCGTATAAATTATAGAAATTATTATATGTACTGATGGGTAGTTATAAAATATTTGGTTTTTATATTAGTTTTTACAAAGCATTCTATTAAAGTATTCTTGCATTCTCATTTGAAATTATTGAGGATTCAATTTTTCGACACTACTACCAAAACATTTTATCAAGCTTGCACTGGCTCATTCGTCACTAAAAAAGAGCTCAAATTGGTTACGTGTTTAGAAAACACACGCACAGCCCAACTCTGAACACCGAGAAACATTGTTTTGTGCAGCAATTACAAGAAATTAATTTTGTTCGTCAGTTTTGTGGTAAAGTTGCAGCTTCGAACACTGCACTACTACAAGTACAAGACATTTAAAAAATCAATGAAACACCACGCATGCTTATTTGTTGATAGCATATTTTTTGCTGACAGTCGGTTCTCTATTTCATGCCTTCTCCTTGACAAAGTTGATGATCTACACGCAGTCTGTTATTAACACGTTCAAGCTTCAGCTACCCTCATTGTCACTTGCAATGATACTCAGTTTTTTTCGCGCTACACCTCTTGCAGTTCACGAAGCAGCACCAATAAAATTTGCACTGGCATTTCCACTTGTGAACGTACTGATGAGTGTTGTAGCCCCGCCCACAGCACATCTTATGACAACCGTACTCATCCTTGTTTGTTACGCTACACTTTCTCCCCACAGTACCGAGTACCCCGAGGCTTGTGTTTCGAAGACAATAGTTTACAGCAGGAGTCAGATACACCAGCTTCTTGGTACGGGGCTTTTTCAGCGTCGTCTTGTTTTTAACCAGGTGCGTAGGTTTTAAGCCTTGTGGCCCCTCAGATATGAGCGGGATCACTTTAGCTGCCACTCTGAACATGTATTTTAATAAGTTGCCAACCGTGCGAAAAGATGGCAGTCTTTTCCAACATTTCTGCACGCTGCACGAGCCGGAGACTCCTATGCACTTACACTCCTTTGACATGTTATTTTCCACAACCTGGAAACAGATTGAAGCACTTTTCAACCCTCACATGCACCGCTGAATTTTCAAACATCAAATTTTAAGACCAAATCCGGAAACTTGCAAGTCTTCGTAAAAAAGAAACCACTTTTCACTAAAGAGATGCAAAATGGATGGTCATGTTATGTTTTAGGACATTCTAAGCAGCAAGTCAGTAACACCAACCACTTCTACATGCCAGTGGACGCAAAATTAAATGTCATGTTACGGGTTTTCATTGCCTGGTATGTAATACCAGATACATAATGCATTCCGTATTTTCACGACGACTGTTTGGGCAGGATTTTAATAAATCATTACTTCTCTTAAGTCTCGTTTCCGTGACGTTGAAAAACAAGTGATCATCAAATAGTGGGTAACCTTCAAGATGTCAGTTTTAAAGACAGCGTTTTCACATCTGTCACAAAATTTTCAAGTATCGAGTAATTTCTTCCGGGAGTTGAATAGTTTAAGAGCTTCTTTAAACCCAGGCGCTATTTAGCTACCAATCGTAGTTTCTTAAGAGCCAGGTGGTAAAGATGGTCTGTTTACATTAATACGGCGATCAAGATGAAAATGTTGTTAATCGTTCTGTTATGCACCATCTTGGTTCATATTTCGAGGGGTTCCGTTTTCATTCCCGATGTACACAGCTATTTCAAAAAACATTGACATCAGCAAAGGGTAAAACCACGCACGAACTGAAGGAACTTTGCGAACCCTGTATTTTACCTCGGCGGATGATTACCAATCAAATAAAACTAGAAAAGTAGGTGTATGAAAGTTTTGCAAAACTGCAATTTTTGTTGTCTGAAATAGTTAAAATTGGCATTGGTCATCAAAAATAGCGAGTACACACACACAAAAATTTATTGTAGGTGCAAATCGCTTTATAACGCTTTACTTTTATCTGAATTTCCACACTCGTTTTTCAACGCAACAAAAGAGATGCCACTGTGCAAAAATAACATTTTTTTAAATATATATACATATATACTTAGTGCAGTTGGTACTTTGCATCACGTTCATCCGACAGTATTTCGTCACGTGTCACGCCCATTTTCATCGAAAATTTTTGCGTTTTATATTTCGCTTAAGCGGCTACTTTGGAAAATAAACACTTCCCTAGCTGGCACTGACATAAAGTTTCAAGCGGGTTGGAGTCCAAGTTTGAGTCCCAATAGATGCCGTTACTAATTTTAAAATACAGCTGGCATGAGTTGACTGGAGCAACTCCAATACAACAAACGAGCTCTTCAGCAGTCCCACAAAGACCGCGGGACAACTGTGCCGTCAACCATCTCAAGCAAACAAAAGGTCTCCGATTTTCCGTGTATTTCATAGTCAAATTAAAAGATTGACTTTTAGGATGTACAATTTTTAACTTTTAATCAGTTTAAAAGATGCTGTACTCTGTACTGTTGACACGTCGGAATAACGACTGCATGCGCATGCGTGCGAGGAAGCATGCGACAAAAGTTGGTCAAATCGAAATTCAAATTTAACAGAAAAAGTATAAAGTGTGTATCTTTTTTTCGATCAAAAAATTATGCGATTGACATTTTACAGTGGACGAAGAAAAGCAAGTTAAGCAAACCTGATATGTTCAAACCCGTGAGTCATTGTATCTCTCTGGCAATCAGTTGTTGTTTTAGTACTGATTTATTTTGAGAAACGAACTGTTGTTATCTGTACAGTTCAAATTTGTACATTTTCCTTGCTTTATGTAAGTCAGCGAGCTCGTGACATGTTGGTGCCGCTAGTTTAGGTAATCGTGATAACACATATACATGTTCATTCACATGGTAGTCATTCATACTTGTTTACCATAGAAAATAACCGGAAACATGACCATTCATTTAGCAACCTTTGTTTTAAGTGCAGAAATCCATTACACAGTTCCTTTATTGCTCTGAGGAGGTTATTAAAGAGTACGGGTATATACCGTTTCTATAACCTTGAAAAGCCAGTCAAAGGTGTCTTTACAGCTGCATAGATAATCGGTGTTCTTTGTGAGTTAGTCGGACAGAAGGAATTCTACGTCACAGCACCATCTTTATTCGACCACGCATCCGTATTACGTGTTAGACGCACATATCGCTAGCAGTTGCAGGCAGACGCAATGGGTTAAAAGCTGTTTCTCGAATTCGAAGCACAAGCAGTTTTTTGTTGATTTCAGAATTGCTGATACAACAGGCCTTAAAGCTTGTGATCCAATCATGAAACACTTTGCCAAAATTTAAAGCCACCTCAAACACTTTTGCTCTTAATTCGCCACACTACCATTATGAAAACTCCCATCTTGTATATTCGATATAACCATTAGTTTCGAGAGAGAATGGATATAATTAGTTTCCGCTGCATTGCTGGTTAGGTAAAATAAGACGCTCACTTCAAAAGCCAATCAAAACCAGCACTGCCAGCGACCTATAACTCTTATACCACAACCATCGCTCTTTCTGCGTTTAACGGGATGCATTTACAGGCTTGGTTAGTTTCCCCACATTTTAGTCATATTAATCGTTTTATTATTTCAAATCTTGTTTGAAGTCAAGTAAGAAATTATAAAAATTCAAGTAAGAAGTTACAAAATTATCCTCACATTAACTATAAACTAATTAAATTACGCACGATTTTGCACGTGCATGGTTAAAAGGTTGTTATATTAAAGTAAGGCAAACGTTAAAATGTTAGAGGGCGTATTAAATATTTCTCATTTCTAGTCACGTATATGTATATTAAATTATTAACAGTTCAGTTTGTCAACCAATTATTGAAGTCCTAATCAGTAGAAATTGTTATTAAAGACAGTTTACGAATACACAAGGTAATTAGTTAACCAATAATTGAATAAATACTTGTTTATATAGCGGAGGAGCCAAGACTGATATGATTATGCAGTACACTGAATAACTATGAAGAGTAAAATAGTAACCAACCTTTTTTTATGAATTTGCACTGAGCCGAGTTATCTAAAACGTTTTGGTTCAGTTTCCAGTCAAACAAGAGTTGCACATTACAAGTTGAGGTTATTTGACCTGTCTGCCGTTTTGCCGCGGGCACGAAATATTTGGCAGTTTTGAGTTGAGTAAAACTTGCTTCGCGTGTTGTGTCTCTAATCTGACGGATATTAACTGGACCTCGAATAATGCACCATATTTTGCAACAATGTGTTCGAATACCTTCCACTGCATATTTTTTTAATTCTTCGTATTAATTTGAAAAAGGAGATGTTCTTTTAACGTTTTGTACTTGCAAGAGCACAAAAGTTGTTTTCTGAATGTTTAAATGGAAGCATCGAATGAAAAGTTAAGCATCTTCGGATCACCTTTGACTATAGTATTTACTTATATTAAGATACTCGAATATTCTTCTTTGTATATTAATTTAAGCAAAAATATAATTTCAAAAATAAATTTCACTGTATGCCTTTTGCCAGGGTTCCATGCACATAAGTCAGCCATTGCTATTTACATGATTTAAGAAAGCCGCTTGAAACTTTGGCCAATGAAACGTTTTGCCCAGTTTACTGATTTTCCCGTTAGTTTAACAGAAAAAACGACTTTACACTAGTAAATTCATTAATTTTAAAAATTGTAAAGTAAAGAAATCAATTCTGCAGAAACAAAATTGTTGCTTCTAAAATGACGATTCTATTTTGAAAAGATTTTTGCCCAATGTCAAACACAAGAACATTATCTGAGACGGCTACTGGAAGCTGAAACTAACCCTTAAAATAGAAGCAGCAAAACTTTACAATGAAACTGGCGCATCTGCATCATTGCATGATTTTTTTAGCAGTAACGGTAATATGACGTTCATTTTTTTGTTATTTAGTTTTAAAACTTGGGCATCAGTTGATCAAGTACCATCAGAGAAAGAAATACATATTCAAAAATCACTGCTGTGATTAGTGGTCTTTTCTCTTTGTACGATTCAGGAGGATTAAAAATGGCAGTTCAAGGCCCCGGAAATCGTTCTTTTTTCAAAAAAAAAATTGATAAAACTGCAAAATTCTGAGAATTTATTACAAATTCAGAAACGTTGAAGAAAAGAATTAATGCTTATCTCCAACTACGGTAAAACTTACATTCATAATTCACTGAAAATAAACGTTTTTGTTCATGAACCACCAACAAAGGCAACAGAACAAGCATGCAGGAAGCATGGAAAACTCCTGTGAAATTTTGATAATACCCAACAAAGGACGATTAGTAGCAGTGAAAATTGACTCGCATGATGACTTTTCGTTTCACTTGTCTTAAAAAGAAGATGTGCTTTGTTCTAATTTCTTCGTAAATCTTAAACGGTAAGGAATTGCAATAATAATTAAAATTTTTGATGTTTGAAAATGTAGAAACTGTAGTATAGAAGGGCAAAAGTTAACATAGAGAATGCTTTGCTACAGAAAACAAACATTAGACTTTGAACAAGAAAGAAAGTAGAAACTTTTTCAGGAAAAACGCGCGTGTGTTGTGTTGTTGAACAAAGACGAAAAACTGACACACAAAGACTAAAAACATCAAGTCTCAACAGCAAACATGGTCAGTGCTTCAATAACAAAGTTTGGTTTAATGGAAAGACAAACTCAGTTATTTGTCCTGAAATCGATAATGAAGAAACTTAGTCGGAGCGAGACAGTGAACAGTGGCGGAAAGTATGCCAGAAATTTAAATCAATAACTAAAGCAGGTGTAGATAGTAGCCTCTAGAACGGTACGGTGCGTGTATTTGAACAATATCGGTAGCTTGCCGCTAAACACTTTAATCGTGTGTTTTCATCTTAATATTTACAACCTACTGTGCCAGACGATTTTAATTTCAGACCTCAACTTCCTTTAATTTCAAACTCCGCAGGGGAGCGTTTGACAATAAGTGACACCGACGAACCAGCAGATTTTATTTAACTTTCCAGAATTATTTCCAGAAGCCTGAGAAAAACTTTCACTTAGTGCTGTATTGCTGAGCTGTCCATGTCAAAATGCCTCCTTTCCTTTCTTTCCGTTATCTTTTGTGGCGTTTAGACTTCAATTACGGAGCCACAACTTCCGTTTCTTTCAGAACTCGAAATGAGAAAAGTAGTCCCATGTGGTACGCGATGAATAACCACAATATTTCGGCATCCAGTGTTAAAATTCTTTCATAATTTTTGTAACAGATGATTCACTTTTTTGAAACACCTTTTTTATTGTACGTCAGCCGGTAACTCTCACGCTTCATATCTGTTTTGAAATGCTAAATCCGTAATGGAAAATGTTTTGAAAAGAATGTCTGTAGGGACTGGGCATTACTTTTCGTAGGAGATGCTTTGCATTAAAGCAAGCGGTGCACTAAAATCATCACTCAGTATCTGTCAAAGTCCATGAACTCTTATTTTCCAGATAAAATAAAATTTTAGAAACCTTCAGAACTCCTAATTTTTGAGTCAGCAGTAAAAATACAATACAACGACGATTTATTTGCTTCTCTTGAAGAGTAGAAACATTTGTTTTTAGTCAAAGTTTCTTAACAATCAAAAGTTAAAATGTCGAGAAAATTTAGTTGAATGTTTAAAAATGTATATTTGATTTTGCTATAAATTTTCTGTGCCAAAATCTTTCATTAAAAATATTGTAGATGAAGCGAGACCACAGAACTTTTTGGATAAAACATATTTTGTTTTGCATACAGAAAAATCGCAATCGAATAGAGACATCCGATTTTGAGATCATGTGAAGACGCACCACTCAAACCGGTATTTAAAAGCCTGAAAAGAAGTCAAATTTCTTTCTCCTGAATTTATACGAGATACAGATGGTTATGTGTCAAAAAATATGTAACTAAATATATCTTGAACCAATGCAGTAGGCTGTTGCAAGTGTAAGAAAAAATTAGGACTATAAATGGTGGAGTTTCCTACAATTAGGCCAGTTAAGTACTTGCGTACATGTTATGAAGTTCAGTCGACTCTACAAAGTGTACAGCACATGTGTTTGATAATAGGCAATGGGTGAAAACACTCAAAGGCAATTCTCTATTTGATACGTGCCGCTCTGATATGCTATTTCCAGTACAACCTCAACAAATAATAATAAAGAATCCCAATTAACTTCTATTCTAAGAATACAACAATCGTTCAACCTGCCCGAAGCAAGTTGTTTCCAGGTTATGTTCAATAAAGACAAGAAAGTAGGACTCAGTGAAAAAGTAGTTTCGGGATGTTTGTGTTTCGTGAAAGCCTTAATAGACCGAAATATTCTGGTTTCTGAATGCTCATCGCGAAACATCGTCTTCAGTTGTTGCTTTCTAAAGCAATGCTGTGGTATAAGGAGTTCGTGGCCGTTGTCAATCGAACTCAAGCGGAAAATTGCCTCCCTCTGACAATTACAAAGGAATCGGATAATTTTGAGAGTTTAATTGAGAAGTTTAATTTTCCAAAGCCGTTTAGAAAAGAATGCATGTCCAAGACTTGTCAAAACAACATGTTTGCAGCGTTCCATTCTTGAAGATTAAGTTGTATGTCTGAAATTATTCAGAATTTGAAATGCACTCTCTAATAATGCTCAAAGAATTTGATCTATGCACTACGAACCAAACCCTCTACACAAATCTTAATTAAACAGAACTCCTTAATTTCGCGTTTCGGTGTCTTGGAATTTGAAATAAGAAAAGGGATGACACGTCGTATTAAAGGTGAATTTAAGGCAAGTTTGCCGACACACATTGAATAAAAGCAATATATAAGTCCTTAATCTCTATATAGAAAAGACGTGAGCGTTCTTGAAGAAAAGGTCAAGCAAGTCATGGTCGCTTGAGCTGGATAGTAGTTCTTAAGTAAGGTCTTTTTGAAAAACTAACAGAAAACTTCTGGTGCTCAGTTTTGTAAATAAATAAATGCTACCGAGTAGAATTGATGATAAACAGGATTAAATCTTCAAATCGAGCGGCGGAAATTATCAGACACTTTAGAAGTGAGGGCTTGTGTTCATATCGTTAATCATTAATTGAAATATTCTGTTAATAAGCGTTTCAATTGCACATTGTGCAGTTTATTAAATATTGTCTGGAGTGTAGTGAAGAGCTCCGTTGGTTCCTAAATTTGTTTATATTTTTTGTATATGAGCTAGAGCGCGTTTCAAACTCCCTACAAATCTAGACAAGAATCACTGTTAAATCCTCTTTCAACAAAACTCTAAAAACTGCCAAAAGTTTCGTGCGAGGCTCCAAAAAGTCCACTTTTTTGTCCGAAACGAACTTTCTTTCTCTGCAAGCAATTCCGTGCGCAACAGCGATATCAACAGAAGAGTTGAACCGTAAGAAAGGCTAATTGTTAGAACTGCAATATCATTATTTAATTAGAAAAGCAATTATCTTATTGTCCGTCTGACGGCTACTGGGTGTACATCTTTATCACCTACCTGCCTCCCCGCTTTTATGTTGTGTCGATTCATAAGTTGGATAGTTTTTCTCCTGTGTTCACCGATCACTTTGACATCTTGATCTCTCAAAAAGTCTAGAGCTGTTTTGAGCCCGTGTCTGATATTCCCGCTACAACCTGCCCATTTAAACTTCGTACGTGGATCTTTGCCGCTGCCGTCTGGGGTTTCGTTGCATGTGCAGTCTGAAATATTGCCCTGCGAACACGCCGTTGCAACCGCATGTGCTATTCCCGCCGATGTTATGGCAGTAAAAAAGGCCGCTTCCCTTGTTCCCTCTGTGAAAGAAATATGCAGAGTATTTGCAGTGCAACACACAAAATCGAAAAAGTTTGGCAGACTGTTACTAAACATCCTTCCCACGCAATTCGTCCTCTGGAAACAGTTCAATATATACCTCAATTCGCACAATGGCCCACCAGGGAGAACTTTTAGTTTGTTTAACGCTACATAGCTAGCTGCAAACGCAAAATTAATCTGAGTGACACGTTTCAGTTAAACTTTGGCTGGGTTTTCGCCAATAAGCTTGCTGTCACTGGTGCAGATGACAGTTTCGTCAGTTTTTACAATCGGTTTAGCTTTAAATAACAGTTTTAGCAAGATCAATAAATCTGTCAGGTTTGTCTCTGGAGCTGTTTCAAATCAAGCTTCGGCGAAATATGGCAAAGTAGGCTGGTTTGTTGGACTGGAGAATACGTTCCTAACATCGCACTTTGATTACGATTTTGGTCATTCGTGCATTAGCACGTCGTGATTTAAATAAATGCTAGTAGAGAAATCATCCAAAACATCCGCGAGAATAGCTCTGTCGCAAGGAAATGTTGCTCCAACTTCGAATATGAAACTTAAAAGAGTTTGCGTCCAGCATTTGTAACCCTGTTTCAAATTTTTTTTTTGTTACTGGTGATGATATCGGTTTAATTAAAGCCATACAAGAATCAAAGGCAATGGCTACCCAGCTGTTATTCGCGTATTGAATCATCTGTCTACTCGTCGCAACAAGCAATACCTATAAAAGTGCCTTATGTTGCGAATTTTCAAAGTTTGTTAAAATACGGAAATCATTATGTGTTGCCGAGAAACATAAAAAAAACTAGTTCTTGGATTGGTTTTCTGTAGACTTTAGTGATTCGATAAAACACTGTGACGCAACTACTTTCTGTGACTATCCCTTGTGTCGAAATATACAGGGCTTGAAGAAACTGGAGCAAAGTAAACTTCTAGTTTTACCCATTTCTACGAATTTTCATATTGTACCCTGTTCGAAACCGGAAAGCATTCTACAAACAAACAAATAAAACCAAGCCGAGAACACTCCAGGAGCTCGCTGGGGGTTTTGGCAAGACTCGTTTGCTCAATCTATTGAAATTGTCTTAAAGAACAACCTTCTCTCTTTGAAATTAAGCCCTTTCGCCAACTTACCGACTACTCTGGACTCAAATGGGTTATCTTTGTTACCCAAACCACTGCAGTTCCATCGATTGTGTTTGAACTGAAACTCACATTCCTCGATGGCCATGCGAAAGCCTTCACTGATGGCCTGCATTGCTAGTGGCTTTTCAAAACAGATAACTTGCTGTTTGGAAGACAGGCCTGGTACGTTTTTGCATAGATCTCGTCTAATAGCTCGAGTCCGTTCATCACTTTCCCTTCGCCTGAAAAGGTCAAGTGCTGTTTAAGTGCTTAAAGGATTTCCAAGTAAGCGAGTAAACACAAGACGAACGAGTCAAAAGCAGGGTAAGAAACATTTAGTACTCACGCAAACAACGTGTCGTCTGGCTCTTCACCCTCAACACTGATACCACTGTGCAGTAAGAGGGCTAAAATAAGCACCCTTACGAGAAACTCACGTCCGTGCTGCATACTCTCCTGCGTCTTTCACTCATCAAATAGATGTATTAGAACCGATTGCTTCAACGAGCTGCTTTTAATCTGTGTGGCCGAAAAAGTCGCGACATCCGTGCAATTTGATTGGCTAATTAAGATATTAATAAGGCTTCTAATTTGTTTTGTGGGTCAAACCACGACTCCCTCATCCAGTTTTTACGTGGGTGAGAGAGCAAGTGTACGCCTATGTAATTAGTTCTGAACAGTCAATAGCACCGAAGTATTCCCAGTCGGCGCAGCGAAACCTCAAGACGAAGATGAAAAACAAATGAACTCAACACAGATAAAGAAGAAAATAATTAGCTGTAACTGAGTCCACCGACTGCAAATTACCATATGTACAACAAGTAATATTTTATCATGAGAGTGCAAAATATTTCATAGGTATTCACAAAACAAACATCAATATGAAAATGATTTGTTTGAATTAACGTGTAGCTTTGATGTTCCGACACACGTGAGCTCCAATAAAAGAAGCGACGAGATCGGGATCGCCGCAGGGAAATCGTTTCTTAGTTCTTTAAGGAGCAAACGACGAAACGGCTGGCTGTAGTTCCTGGCTTTTGTACACATAAGGGTATCATATCTTACACCAATGAGAACCGGAAGCCACAAAGTCCTGCTCTTACGGTGGAACAAAGAATGTCAAGTGTCTCGAGTAGAAACAAATTCAGGGCCCCGATAATTGTTTCGTCAGAGTTGTTGTTCTTACGTGCTGATTCAAAGCACCAGCTCATTAAGAAGTAATTAATCAGGTTCCACTCCTTATTTCTGCACTACGTTGAAATAAGCGACAAAAGGTGTAACATTAAGACTGTGACAGATCACAACTTTTTGCGAAACCGTTCGTGAAATTGCTGACGTGTTGTCCAGGTGCGGAGGAAGTTGGCGTTTTGTCGAAAGACCTTACACGCCCATTTACCGTACGTGAACAACACAGGAAATTATATTTTTCAAGGTCTCTTGTTTTTTGACTAAGAAAAAGCCGCTTATTTAATCGCCACATGGAAAAACTATAGAAAGAGTAAAAAGCGTTTCTCAAAGTTCAGTCATAGTTGAAAACATATACATCTTTTCATAACAAAAAACGTCTCATAAACGTTTTTCGACATTTTTCACAGTACAAGTGTGCTAATCACAACAAGAGAAAATTCAGTTTTATGAACACTCTACTCATTTATATAGTGAATTTATTTCGTGCGGTAACACTTCAAATTAGCCCTTTCATCCGAGAAAAAGCATTAACTAAAAAGCGGTCCCATTAATCCAATCTTTTTTCCCCTAGCCGCTAACAAAGATTAAAGAAGTCACCAGTTATTTACATGCGATTATATGCACTTGCGACGGGCATGCAATTCTCCTCAGCAGATGAAATAGGTTGAAGCAAGAAACACAAAAAATCTGAACCAGGTTTCCGGAACAGAAGTCGGCAACAGTGTATGCGTGCTTGAGGTCCTTAATTATTTTTGATAACATACAAACTGTGTTTAAGGCAACACTCTATCAGCTGCAGCGAAAGCGGGTGTCAGTTCCTCTTGAAAAAAATGTTGTAGATGAAGAGGTATCGACTGACATTTGAATTTGCAAAAATCGGGCCCCAGGTTTTTGAAATGCTAGCAAAAAGAGTTTATAGGGTATTCGTGTTGTTATGCTCCCTTCTTTTTCGTAAAACTCTGTTTGATTTCTCGCTGCATGTGCTGGCAATAAAAATTAGTTATAAGTTCTCAAGAACCATTCAATTCCCTTTGTTATTTAAACTGTAGTCTAACAAATTTTGTTGGTATGGTTGACACCAATCAATGCCAATGGAATTTCTAACCGCATATGAAACTTCATTAATGTAAACATTAGCACCTACTTCAATTTTAAAAGACCGTTAAATCCAAAGAATATTACCTAATGATTAGTTTTTTAACTGTTCCTTTCTATTTCAATTAAAAGGCGGTGGAAACTTTTAAAACAAGACCCCCTTGGGCCTTTTGCAAACGCCGTCTACTGTAGTCGGCATTTGCACTGTCTTCCGCCGTGTGAGGTGAGACATTTTGCATTTGACTAAGCTCTCCTATTTTGTTTTCAAATTTTATTAAACTTCTTTACTTTTAAAGTTAGCAACAAAAGAAATGGATATTATATGGATTTTTTTCAAGTAGTTCAAAAGTTACGGGAGATTTTTAGCATCACGATTCTCATTTAATGCTGGTGGTTGCAGCTTGAGGAGTCAAATCTTTTTCCCAAGTTTGTTCTTAGGAACTCACCGCCACAAAAGCAACAAACACGCAGTGAATGCGTTTTCTAAAAGAAGCGAGAAGCAAGGTTAACGACGATGTTCAAAACATGTTGTAGCTTAAATGACAGAAGTTTCTGTGTCTGTCCTTGTCATCTCACTCAGTCCGGCTATCAGCAACACTATGAGGCAGTATACTACTCAAACATATTTTATGGTCTAACCTCACACCAATGCTGGGTTATAAGGATGGGTTTTCCCTAATATTTTATTAGATCAGGATTTGCTGGTCAGCTCTCTGGAATCTCCTCGAATATCTCCTTGGGGCCTTCCACTATTTGGACTTTTGTTATGACGGCCGTGAAAGTTTTTTTTTTTACTTTTTATTTTGAATTCATTCTATACTGCTCCCAAGTTGCTTAAAACAACTCTTTCTATGTTGATTTTCATGGTTGAAGACATAGAGAATCGATACATGTTTGGTTCACTACTTTTTGTTTGCTTATTAGTTATTTGTAAGGTTTAAGAAATTCCATGCATGTATGCATACAGGAGTAACAGAGTAACATGTTGCTGTCGTTGTTGTTGTTGTCGAAAGTTACACTTTCTGCCGTCTCACTAGCTTTAATCGCAAAGTCTAAGGGCCTGTTCACACTAGAGACGCAAACACAAGGCAGAAAATACAATCGTGAATGTAAGTTACGCAGATGCAGACGCAAGTAAAAGGAAATTTTCCTTTCTGTTGTACACTCCTTGCGCTTGCCAGTGTTCTTGCTTACCAATTCTCTAGCGTAAAACGCCATGAAGCCAGAGCAGAGCAGATCAAGCCAAAGACAGAGACAAAGACAACAACGCATATGCTTGTGTCCCTTATTTGAATTTCATCTCCATTATGAATGCATGACCCAAGATGACCTTGCGCTTGCGTGTGCGCTTGCGTCTTCAATTTGAACAGACTTTAAGGAAACATTGGCATACTTCTAGTTCAGTGTACTTTGTCTTGCTCTGTTATAATTCCCATACCTATAAACCAGAATTTGGACAAGACGGAAAAGTACGTTTTAAAACCGTTGTTATTTTGAAAGAAAGTATAACATTTAATATTCATAAACGGAACAGAGATCCTTGGTCTTATAAAAAAGGATTTTACACAGTCACTTGGTGAAATGGTTTAAACCACACAATGCAAGTTTACGCTGCACTTGGGGGCAAAGCAAAAGTTGCACACCAAATATATCGCTTGTTATAGCAGCAGAAAGTTTTCTTGATCTTCACACAACTCCAAGCTCCACAAATTACCAACCATTACGAAGTTAACGACTCTCCGGCGTGTCAAAGGTCAAAGATTCTCTAATCCTTGATCTCGAAAATGTTTACAACATATGATGTCAGAAGACCACACTTGTCAGACCCGCAACTTTACCAACCGCCGCCATTCGGTACAACACAACCTCCACCAAACTACCAGCTCCACAAACAACACCGCCCACAATATATCTAAAACAACCTTTTGCCGTTCATGATGCCAGGGAGTAAAAAAGTAGATTAAAATTAGTAAACATAAATTACAAGATCTAAAAGTTTACTAACTCCAGGTGAAGTGAGTCCAAATTGTAAAGGAGTTCAACTTTAAAGCAGCACGGCCATCGATAAGTTTTTTTTAGTACCTTCAGCACGTACATGTTAAATAGCGAAAGGAAATGATTTAAAAAAATTCCTTCCTGGTTGCATTACAAGTCTTGTTAATTCTAATCTTGTTAAGATGTTTACGAGATGTAAATGTGTAAATCGCCTTTGGCAAACGGTTACTGCTCTCCTTAACTTCCTGATTTAATTACTTTGAAGGAACGATGAAAATTCATGTTTTCCACTCCTTTTGGGTAAGTATAGTAATTAAAAACTATGTGTACAAGCCAGTACAACTGACAAAATTGAAATTGAAAAATTTCAGCTTAATGTATAAAACAAGAGATGCAACAACGCATATAAGCTTCATAAAACTAACTTGCATTGGAAAACATAAAATTAAAATTGATAAAGAAACGGCAAGAAGTGTTTCGTTATTAGCTCACTTGTTAAGGAAGTGGTTATAACTGATTGAGTACTTATTCCTTAGAAGATCTTGATGAAATGTCTCAACGCGGTGATCAGAACCAACTTTGGTTAACCAGACTATCGTTTCCACATGCGGGGGATATTATTGTCTAACACAGAAAAATAACACCTTTAAGTAAAGTAACTTTAGTAAAGTAAAGAAAACAACGAACTCGCCCTACTGTATCAATAGTACAAGATATAAGTATCTCCTGTAATCAAGTCGGGTGCTTGCTATAAAGTGTACATTTATTTATATAGCATAATTCGCAAGGGTTTCCCATCACGCGAATAGTGTAGTGCAGGTACCAAGTATTTAAAATAAATAAATTAAAAAGGTGCAGTTACATAAGTGCAAGTGTAAATAAGTTAAACAAGTGAAAAAAGTGAGATTAAAATGGTTTGTGGTCTAGGTAGGCGGCCATGGCAGATTTGAATGATTCGACAGTCTCTTGTTCAATGAGTTCTATCGGCAGAGCGTTCCATTCCTTGACAGTTTACATGCATAGTATGTAAAAGATATATCTCCGGCACACTAAGTGAACAACTGCTTGTGTAGTATTTGTTAATTTTATAGATTTTAAACATGAAAAATGACAAAAACACGGTATTTGATAGTATGATAAAGGTACAGTAGAATCTTGCAGCGAAACACGTGTTGCTTAATTATTTCCTTCAGCCCTGAGTTTGATTATAGCCAAATCGACTTTACATTAATTTGTTTATTTGACTTTTTACCCCCGAGTAAACTGAACTGAACTGAACTGAGTGTGTAATGTGATCAGCGTCAACAGCTTGCAAATACCCGTACGTACAAGATAAAGTGCAGATTTTCAACTTTTTTTTATGTTAACTCACTCAAAATGTTTTACAAATACAAAGGAAGTCTTTGTGGGAACTCAACTTGCAGGTTCATTTGATGTGGCGTTCATTGATAAAGATATCGGTCTCATCGGTGTTACCGCAAGTTATTGATCAGTTTGTGGGGAAAACTCAACTTAGCACAGGGTAGGATGTTCAGTTTGAAGAAACGTGAAGAATTTATCAGATTAGCAGTCGGGTTATGCCTTGTGCTAATTATAAGACAGATACGAATTATGCTTACTTAATTTTAAAAAGTTAATTGTGTTGCAAATTTACGAAAAAAATTCCAAAATATGTAGTGACGTGGTACTTCGAGTTTCGCTCCAACATTTGTGGGATGTTCTTTTTTACCTGTGGTATCAGTGAATTGAAAATGTGACTCTTTTTTACTTATTTGGTTTTTTCAAGTTAATTAATTAAAAAAACTGAAAAGAACTGCCTCAATCGAGACGACAGTGGTCTTTATGCATTGTCCCTTCCATATCTGTATTCCATGGTTTTGTAATTACTAGTAGCAATCATTTAGTGATTGCCTGTTAAGGGAGTCTATAACTTGAGATATCTGTTAATTGATTAAGGCTGACTATTTGATAATCTTTACTATTGTGTAAAAGTCAAGAATTTGTCCATTTATAGTTCCATGCCATTCTATGACCATTCCAAATGAATTTCATAACCATTCCATTCCATTTTCCCTCGTGCTGCCGAAATGAAGGCTTTTCGACCGGTGAAAATTGTCGAGTCAGCCCATTGGACGTTATGCCAAACATGCTGAAAACAAATAAAGTCAAAGTGTCAAGTTTTCTGAGTACTATACATCAATATGATCACTCGGTCAACTCAAAAAACAAATACATCTCGTATCAACTTAAAACAGTCGTATTTTACTCGATTTAGCGCTCTTTTTGTTTTAAATACTTTTATAGCTTGTTGAAGTTTCATTTGTGGTGTGGAGTGATGGTGTGGTGATAGTGCGATGTGATGTGGTGCTGGATGTTGTGGCGTGGTGCAGTTTGGTGTGGTATGGTGGTGTGATGTGGTGGTAGTGCGGTGTGATGTGGTGCTGGGTATGGTAATGTAGTTTGGTGTGGTGAGGTAGTGTGGTGTGGTGTGGTGTGGTGAGGTAGTGTGGCAGTAGTATGGTGTGATGTAGTGCTGGATGTGGTTGTGTGGTTCAGTTTGGTGTGGAGTGGTAGTGGTAGTGAAGCA